>CABFOV010001194.1:50232-66406 GCA_902141375.1 Timema poppense
GGGGGGGGGGGGGGGGATAAAGGGGAGGAAGATAAATATCAATGGCCCGGTTAAATAAATAGTAATGAGGAAGCTGGTTTAGAGGATGTGTACCCGCATTAGAGTGTAGAGAAAATATAAACACAGCGTAGTAATAAATAATAATACGGGATAAAACACCCTCCATAACATCCGGTCAAGATTTGAAGCTCGAACTTCCCGTCACCGGAAAACCTGATTAGACGAGACTAATGCCTTTATACGCATGACCACCGGTGTGGGCAAATTACGGTCTCTATCAAATTTCATTTTTTTTATTCACGTGTATTACCACCCAACCGGGCTATTCGCACATTTGACACCGGTGGTGGGATAGACTTTTAGAGGAAATATACCCGCATTTGATTTGAATGAGAGTGCAAAACTATTTACGAAAAAACGCAATATATTTGGCCTAGGATTTGAGCCCCAACCGCCTTTTGGGTGGAAGATTAGTCCATACGAGATTTTTTTTGACACCGTGTATTACTACCCGTTCGGGTTGTACACATATGTACTAATATTTACGCTGATGTGTTAAGGGCGAAAAGGATTAAATTTAAAATTTACATTGAGAAAAAGAGAAGGAAATCGTTTTGGAAAAAACCACGGTTAGTATACCCGGCCGGGATTTGAACCTGGAACTCACCGTCATCGGCAGTATAGTTTATTGAGATAGCTACGCCTTAGACCCATACGACCACCGAAGCAGATTATATTAAATCGACACCTTATCCTACGTTTCCGCCGATGCTGGTGCATTTCCTTAAAAACCTCTCTATTTTCCAGTCTTTTTGGAGTCCCGCTTCAGTGGCCGAATGGTATAAGGCGTGTTATAATGGTCTGCTGATGACGGGGAGGTCGGAGTGCGAATCATGGTTGGGTCTACCGAGGGTGGTTTTCCCTAAATGGTTTCCCAATTTCCTTCCACGCAAATGCAGGTAAATTACCTCTTAAATACTCCCTTCCTTATCCTTACCCTATTAGAATAATCATCATTCATACGTATAGTCTGAACAGGTAGTAAAACGCGGTGATAAAATAAAGTATGTTTGGGATGTGTGCGTTTCGTGAACCTGACTGTACCTTGTAATAACAGGTGTGTAAGAAGATCAAGCTGATGTAAGGTATAGCAAATTGCTTCCGAGCGTGTTAACTTTATTAATTACCAGTTTTCAGTTCTCACACCTTTAATACTTGCAATTAGATAACTTATCTTCGCAATTAGGCGAGTAACACAAAGTAGTGGATCAAGCGTTCGTTACCCACTCCCCGCCCCATCCCCCCAAAGATAACAACTATCACGAGAATAAATCTCCCTTATGTACTAATTAAGCTAATGGGTTAGGGACGAGGAAGGTTAAATTTAGAAGAAGTTTTCCCTCATTTGCGGGATGGGAGAGTAGAATCCTTTTTAGGGGAAACAAATCTCAATACATTCGACCAGGATTCAAACACCGATCTCCCCGTCATCGGCAGTTCAGTATATTTCGAGATTGACGCCTGCTTAGACTATTCGATCACCGAATCTGGTGTTAAATAGTCTAATATTATTTCATTTATTTATTTGAGGTATTTAACGTAAACTTTATGAACCTACTTATTATACCAGCACACGAGAATTTCCATGAACGAGAGTGAAATGATCTACCAATTTTGCCGGGAAAGGTATTTTCACATACCTTCCAGGGTCCTTTTAAATGCCACAATCTACATGGGACCGATGGCTTTACTTCCCCTCCGAAGAAAGTTGTGCTACGTATTTTCATCGTTCCGAGAAAAACCCGTCTACCCCGTCTGGGTTTGAACCCAAAAACATTGGGTCCTGAGGTGAGCACTTGAACCCAAGACCACGAAGGTCGGTCGACCTTAGTTACTATTGATTCGCGGAGCGGGCTCGGCCTCTAATAATATCCTACTTCCCCCCCTCCCCTCCTTTTTTTGGTCTTTGCCTTTCATTGCGTTGAGTGACTGTGATGAGAAAAAAAATTACAGAAACTTACCATAGTAAAAACAAATGATGTGCTTCAAAGACATGAGGTAGTCTTACTCCTGTCTTCATCATATGTATCACTAGTTGATAGCGTAGTTGTTCTCTTTTCAGTCGAGGCTCTTGTTTTCCTCAGTCTCTAATAATAAAAGTTGTTATCGTATTACCGCTTACGACGCATAATTTACATATTGGTCTTCTCCCTGCCCCCTCAAGGATGTGTTTCTATGTGTCACTTGCTTTGCAATCTCAAAGTCGAGATGAATTTTTCTTCTTTATTGTCTTTTATTAAATGTGTCTTGAAAGAGACAGATAATTTAAGAGGCGTGAGATTAAGGAAATTACACTTCCATTGTCCTCATTTTTTTAAATTTATTTTACTTATTTACGGTATTTAACGTGCACTTTATGAACCGACTGATTATATTAGCACACGAGAGTTTTTCTGAGTGAGAGCGAAAGGGCCTACCAGTTTTGCCGGGCAAAGTTATCTTCAGATAACTTCCAGGATTTTTTTTACCTGCCACAATCGATATAAGGGCTTTAATTCCCCTCCCAAGGAAATTGTGCTATCGTTTTTTATCGCTTAAGATACATTCTTCAACCCCGACCGGGCTTAAACCCACGATTATCGGGTCGTGATACGAGCACTTTACCCCAAGACCAACGAGGTCGCCCATTTTTTCACGAATGGACGGACATATCTGACATCTAGGAAAAGCTACTAGATCTACCTTCACGTATTCATACGTCTAGTCATGTGATCGGCAGCTATAATTTTTGATAGATATTATAAATACCTATAAAATAATACTAATAATACAGTGAAATTTTATCAATATTGGTCGCAAAAAAAAAGTATATTTTCTATAAGGTCCTTCAAATGTTCATACCGGTACGTAAGAATACGAAGGTATAATAATACCTTACTTTATTTTCAAAAACGATGAAAATAAAACGGAAAGCTTCAGCACTGGCACTCCATTGAAAAGTTTAATTTTTCATGTCCTGTAATATATACGAATATTTGAGGCATAGTTATTCAAACAAATTAGAATGATTTTGATCAATTATAAGTAATATATCTTCACCAATAGCCCTCAAGAACGATTAGTTAGGTTATGTCGGCGATTGGATATATCTTTTTTTATCACCGAGTCTCACTGCATGTTATAAGTTATGTACTAACTATGCTAATGGGCTAGGAATGAGGAAGGTAGAATTTAGATCAGGTGAACCCGCATTAGCGTGGAGCGAGAGGGAGAAACCATTTAGGAGAAAACATCCTCATTTCAACTGACCGGGATCGAACCACGATCACCCCATCATCGGTAGTCTAGTCTATTGTGGGAGAAGCGCCTTAGACCGTGCGGCCATCGAAGTGGGTGATTGGATATTACACTATGAATTAACCAACAAGAACATCTCACATTTGACTAACCGAGTGGTGTCCGACACATTGACTTATTCGGTAGCGTGTCCGCCCACTCAGATAAAGTATTCCGGTTCGATTCTTGGCATGGTCGAAAAATCTATCATTGGGGAAATTGTGAAATCCTCTTTTCACCATTATATATTTTTGGGTCTGTGCTAGATTTAAGTTAGCTTATAAGTTGTGTGCTGATATAATCTGTTGGTTCAGAAAGTACACGTAAAATATCTCAAGCAAAATAAAAAAATTGATAAACTATATTTTGCCATTCAGCAAGAAAAAAAAATGGCCCTCATGAAAAAAAGGGGGGAGGGGGGTAAGAGGGCTGATGTTGTTAAAACCCGGAAAGTCAGGGAATTTTAAAATACAAATTTTGTAAATTTTATTGGTATTAATCCAATATTGTATTATAATGATATAATTCATGTTTAGTATTATAAAAAAAATTATTATAAAATTTGGTTTATAAAGCTGTATTGATATATAGTATGAACATTGGCGTAGAAAGGTGGGGTGGAGGGATCTCTAGCCTCCATGGAATTCGATTGACCCCCCCTTGGGGGTGGAGGTCCATCTATAGGCCTACGTATGCAAACTTTTATTGGATAAGCATATAATAAACTTTTCTAGACCAACTTTGGTGGCCGCGTTGTCAAACGTGCTACTCTCGCAGTAGGTTAGACTGCCGATGACAGAGAGATTGAGGTTTGAATCTCGGTCGGGTGTACTGAGGGAAGTTTTTCCAAAATGGTTTTCTACTCTCCTTCTACGCAAATGTGGGTACACCTCCTATAGATATACCCTTCCTAATTCCTAAAACCATTATCATAATTAGTACATAAGTGTATAACCCGAATGGGTAATAAGATGCGGTTCTTAACAAAACTTTTATAGCGTCCCCCCCATCCGTCAACCGCCCCCCTCCCCCCAATAAAAAAAGCTTTCTACACCCTTGAGTATGAGGGACATCCCTAACCCTAAAATATTAATTCGCTCTTGCGCTCCATTAAACTTTTAACCCTGTCTTGGTCGCTTAAGGCATAATTTATCGTTGCTAAAAGCCGGCTCGTGATGTAATGAAGGTAACCACAGGTAGTGGGGGTTGCGTGGTCTCGCCGCTCCATAATTAGCACACTCGCCATGCCTTAAAGGGTCATCCATAACAGTTTTTGACCCTCTCTCCCCCTCATATAACACCACGTACACATTCTAGTCCACCTCTCCTTTCTTCCAACCTCTGTTACGTAACTTTTCACATGAGTGAATTTCATTATTTAATAAGGAAGCTTTTTGTGACACTAAAAAAAAAGGTACTCATATTTAATACTACTGAGTATCGGAAGTCTTCTATAAGTATATTTACAAACGGTGGAAACATGAACAGTAACTTTATTTTTTCAACGTTATAATGTAATCATAAGTTCTTTGCTACTTGCATTGATTAGATCTCCCCCCTACCTTCCCTCTCAACAACGTTACGTGGTTTATGGATTACCCCTTACCGAAATTGCTCCAACATTTCTTTGAACCCGTGACATTTAATCAAAGAGTCGGTGGGTCGGATGCTGTTTGGAAATACCCGTGCTTACGGGAGTCCATTACGAGTTTGGATTCCAATTCACTATATCGCATGCCTTTGTTCTCTGGTTCTTTGAGTCTATACTCAAGTATTTTTTTTATTTTTATTATTATCTTCTTTTCTGTGAACAAAAAATAAATCTTGTGTCTCAGATCTATTTTTTTATTGATTTTTCAACCGGAAAAGGTCGTTTGCACCCGCAAACCGTTTATATTGGTGGCTTATAAATTTAATTCAACCTCTCACCCGCTTTAGTAACCAAATGGTTTAAACCGTGCTAGACTGGCCTGCTGATGACGGGGAGATTGGAGTTCTAATCCTGGTCATATCTACTGAGGGTGTTTTTCCTAAATGGTTTCATACTCTCCTACCACGCAAATGGGGGTAGACTACCTCTAAAAATGTTTCCTTCCTCATCCTTGATAATAGTACATGAATTACTACCTTTCTTTCGATTTGATCCCCTCCACCTCAAAGAACAGAGCCACAGCCGCTAGGTTAAACGTGCTGCACTCCTTTTCGAGGCTTTACTCCTCGCTCGGTGCGATCACCAGTGACTACAGCGCAATCAAGTGAGCATTTTTTAAACGACTCACTTTCCTTGTCTGTGGCCCCGGTCTAACCCCAAATTCCCCGTCACCGTCTAAATAGACCAGACGATAATGACGTCGTTGGGCGAGCCCTAAGGCCTATTCTACACTAGCGGTTTAAACGCTATCAGCCGCGCCTTTGAATGAAACCCTTGTTATCAAGTTAGAAAATAAGTTTTCGTCTGGACCAGCGTTTTGACCGCTACCTCTGAAGGTGTTAAAACCACCTAGCGGTAGAAACGCGAATCAAACTACACCAGGCATTAACAGGCAGTTGTGCCTCAATGTCACTACAAGTCTTTCAGCAGGAATAATAAATACTCTTCCTCAAGATGGTATCACGTTTTGCAATATTTTCATTCACTAAATCAAGTAGCTCATCAAATGAAACAACAAACATTCTATAGTACAAAAAAGAACTTCTCTGTGATTCATAAACATAATATGAAACTGTCCTGTTGAGAGATGGTTCGATAATGTGGGGTGAGTCCACCAACGTCTCTTTTGACGAGTTTTTCTTTTTGTGAGTTTCCTCCAACAAAATATATCCCGCAATACAGCCGGCCTGTACAATGTCCATTTTTAAACCATTCTGCACAAGTGGAAGACACCACCTAGGCTTTTAAACCGCTAGTGTAGAATCAGTAGCTTTTTGATAGCTGTTTAACAGTCGCGTTTTAACTGCTAGTGTAGAATCAGTAGCTTTTTGATAGCTGTTTAACAGTCGCGTTTTGACAATCAAGTGTAGATTCAAGAGTTTGGGGGCGTAAGCTGTTGTAGCGTCAAAACCGCCGCGTTTTAACTGCTAGTGTAAAATCGGCCTAATAGCGCTGAAAAATGTTTACCATCAGTAAGCATTCCAAAAAACTTCACTATTCCGCGAACCCGAATTGTCATAAGTCCAGTCGAGGTAAAAGAGGTGGTCTTAAATAAACAAATACCAATGTTAGCAACCTCTAGCCGCCTCACTTAACCAAACATTTGCTTTTTGAGTCACGGTCTTGTGCGCTATTTTAAAACAATCTTACTAATACAAACTTAACCTAAACTTTGCTTTTTGAGTCATGGTTTTGTGAGACATTAGAAAAAAATCATACTAATGAAAACTTAACCCAACCTTTGCTTTTTGAGGTATGGTTTTGTGCGATATTGTTGCATTCTTATTTGGATCTAGACTGTTTTGTTAAATTTTAAATTTTATATATATATATATATAGTTATTATTGACAAAGTTATAAAAAGTTCGAATGCTCGTAGGCTAATTTTTATTGTCAATATTGGTTTTCCAGTGTGCCGTAGGAACAGTTCGGGTTTTGTATTTGGGGGTACTTTTGGGTCCTTGACGAAATTCATGCTCCGTCAGGTATCTGAACCCGGTAGATTGGCGTTATTCGGGCGATGTCTGTCTGCGTGCTTACTGGTGACGGTTTCAAATTATATTATACTACTATAAAGCCATATGGCTGACTCACTCACTGCCATTAATGTTTACTCACTTCCAGATGAGCTAGAAACTTGAAATTTGGCAAACCTATAGCTTCTAGCCTGTAACCAACGGGAAAATTCAAAAAATAAAAAAATTTAACCCCTGAAAAAAATAATGTCGGAGCAACTTTAAAGTCGGTGCAACTTTAAAGTCGGTGCGGACCTTTCTTTAGAGGTTTCTTGAGGCTATACGGTAAGACCTATAAGAAAACGGCTCTGGAATTACATTAGTTTACATCCACTTGCAAGGAAAACTCACTGGGGCTTTGGGGCCTCAACTAGAAAAGCGAGTATTGTGTAGATTGTTAGTTTTTTTTCCGATTTACTTATAGGTGTGTGGTGATAATAAATGCCAACAGTCCAATTTTCATTGGAAGAAACTTTTTAAAATACTTTTTATGTTCTGTAAATTTATTTTATTTTATTGCTATCTATCAAAAGGGACAGCTTCAGATCACATGACCTGGCGTACAAATACGTGAAAGTATATTTAATAACTTATCCAGCTATCCTACGTAAAACCAGACTCTATTCGCATATTTAAATATATTTGTTCAATTATCATTAATTACATTTAACGCCAGAAGGCTATTAATGATATACATTTGTTCATATTACATAATATGTCTGTTCACACATTCACGGTACCATGAGATCAGAATATAAATGTAAACACATTCATATCTCTAAGCCTAACACAATAAAATGTTGGTTGCATGTGGACTTGACACTCTTAACCCCAGTCTACCACCATTATTTTACCCCTAAGGTGGGTTGGGCACTACTACCTTGCACCACGATCTCTCACTTAAGGTAGATTGGGAAATGCTAGCCTAACATAACCTAACCCAGCTCCCACTTTCGATAATAACTAATTTTTATCTCGGAAATACTTTAACTCTTTGGGCCATATTCATTAAACACAACAATTTTTATGGTTATAATACTTTACATCCGGCTATTTTCGTGGCCTGTTACGTCACGAACCATACGATTGGCGGCCGGCGACATTAGTTGGACCTTTGTGCGCAAACTCACAATTAGGTGTCATTCCCGTGTTGACGTACGTATTTGCATGATGCTGTTCATTTGAAAACTTCGAGTTAGCGTTCTATACGATTATACCATATAAAACCCGCCTCGGTGGCGTAGTTGGCTAACGCGCTAGTCGTGTTGAGCTCGACCGCCGAGTACGGGGAGATCGAGGTTCAAATCTCGGTCGGGTGAACTGGGGGGGGTGGGGGGTGGGTTTCCTAAATGGTTACCCACTCTCCCTCCACGCAAATGCGGGTTCACTTCCTCTAATTTAACCTTCCAAATTCCTAATTAATTAGAAAGTAATTAGAACTTAAAGCGTATAACCCGAACGGGTAGTAAGACGCGGTGCTAAATATTATTATTATTATGATTGTACCATATTGTTTAATGTATGAGTGAGGTGTCCTGTACCTTTCCACTCCCTCATTCCTCCATCCAACTCCCTCCCTTCCTCGGACTTAACGCGCTCTACATATGAATGTGTATGGAGACCAGAGCTTAATATGGGATGTGAACTCACCCTTGTTCCGTTGCTTAGCCAGTTTTAATGAACTCGCTTTAGTAAATTTAGACCCCCAGATAAGGGGCCGTTATAAAATTACGTAAGAGTTGGGGTGGTTTTTTTTTTGNATTAATTTTACGTACTAAGTAAAAAGACAAAATCTAAAAAAAAAAGTCAGAAAATAAATGTATTAGGTCCAATTATCAAATTTCACTTAGATCCCATTTATTTATGATATGTTACACCTAATTTTATTGCAATTAAAGTATTCTTAGATTTCATATCACGCGCTTTATTTCTACCAAACCTTCCTTATGTCTTAAGTACTTTAGCACCGCGTCTTATTACCTGTTCGGGTTGTACGCACTTAAGCTAATGTGTAATGGTAGAGTGATTGTGAGATGAAATGGAGGACCTACAGTTTAACGTGGAATCCGAACCACGGTGGAGGCCTGGCATTCCCCACATTCATAAGATGTCTTGTCAGAGGTGAAGGAAGGGTTTGGTAATCAGATAAATCTGTGCCGGGACTGAGGATTGAACCCCGGCCGCCAGCACAGAAGTCTGACACCTTACCCCTAGACCGCCAGGTCACCCCTAAAGATGTACTAATTACACTAATGGGTTAGGGATTAGGAAGGCTTAATTTGAAGGAAGTACACCTGTATTTCCATGGAGGGATGGTGGAAAACCATGTAGGAAAACCCCCGCCAATGCACCCGAATGGAGTCGAACCCCTATCTCCCCGACTTCGGCAGTTTAGTCCAACACTTTATTAGCGCGTTGGACCACGTGGCCATCGAAGCGGGTTTAAAAATAATGAAACGGTTAAAATAATCTAATTTTACCAAATCGTAAGATATTAGGTAAGATAGAGGAGGAAGGGGTGACAGGAAAATCTTACGATTCCTTTGTAAGTAACAGGTTTAAAATCATTTAAAAATCCTTACGTAATTTAAGAACAGCCCCTAAATAATAATTTAAAAAAACTAGGTCAAACCACAAGTGCGAAGAACTTGACTTCCCCTTCCGAACTAAACCAACACCAGCCCAGGCGTGAAACTTGCTTCCCCTCCTGCTATTTATTTAAACTTTTATCCCCATAAATAATTCAGGAAAACAAGCTTTTGGTCGCTGATCCGGGATCAATAGTTACGTCACATAGATCACGAGTAGCGGCGTTTTCATTAAAACAATAACGTGTTAATCCCAAATGAATATGCGGTATTTAACATTTTGTACTGTGTGTGTTTTTTTTCTAATATACTTTGAAACTATTATTGCTAAAATAGCGGTAGGGTTTAATCTAAAACTACACTCTCGTATTAAAAATGATAGGAATTTTTTTTCCACGTTTTAACAAATGATTTATAATAACCTCATGAGGTCATGATGATGTTTTATTTTATTTGAGAGGAAATGCATTTGTATTAGTTTGAAAAACCAGTGTGATGAATCAAATGAGGTGACCAACCCTCCTTCCCGACCAAGCCGGAATTTAACCTTGACATTTACGTCACAGGGAATCCACTCTGTTGCGAATATGAAGCCAAAAATGATGTGGTCATCGGTGCTAATTACATTTTTCACAAAATGTTACTGTTTTAATTAAGGTTACCGCCATTTACAATACAAGCTTACACAAACTATGCAATTATCGTCTGATTTTTAAGTCGTAATTTGACTTTTTTTTTATTAATATTGAAATAAATTAGTTAATTTTAAACCTGCTATTATTTTTTTTAAAAAGAGTAATTTTTATCTAACATAGGTATTCATATATTTTTAATTTTATATCAATACAATTGTTTAAGTAAGTGTATATATATATATATATANATATATATATGTGTGTGTGTGTGTGTGTGTGTGTGTAAAGGCTGTTACTATTATGTTTGTGTCATATATTTACAAGAAAATATAAAAAATACCCTTGTATAAAATAAAGAGTTATTGGTTTTGTATGTAAATATTTTACGTGGGACGTTTAGATGATTCTGGGCGAAACCACTCTTTCAAACAATTTTACCCAACAAATTAACAAAATTATCTTCATATTGAGACATGCGGCGAGACAAACAAAACTCTGTTATCAAACCCTTTGTGAAACTTTTTTTTTAAACACCGCGTCTTACTACCCGTTTGGATTATACTCATTATGTACTAGTACTAACTACACTACTGCGTTAGGGACAAATAAGGTTGAATTTAGGGGAAGCGTACTCGTAATTTCGTGGAGGGAGATTGGAAAACCATTTAGTAAAAACCACCCTCAGTACACACGATCGTGATTCGAACCCTGATCTCCCGGTCATTGGCAGTCCAGTCTTCTACGAGAGTGAGTCTTCTTGCACTGTAGGTGATAAATGAAAGGTTATTTTTTCCTTCGTTTACCACATGATTTAAGATAAACTAAATCACAAATGTAGAAACGAGTAAAAAAAGGTATCAGCCTCGTCTCTTCTGATTTGCCAGTGACGAGGAAGGTTGGAGTGCGAATCCTGAAAGGGTGTACTGAAGATCCTCAAACACTTTTCTCCGCCCCTTTAAATAGTTTATTTTAACATCCCTCCATGCAAACGTGGTCACACGTTCTTTAAATTATACAGAGTGGCTACTGCTCATTAAAGTCTTGAAATTAGATTTTATTGATGAAAATAATTTAAAAGTAACTAAATTAGCTTTCAGGTCATGGATTTTTGTGAGCCAAGCTCATTATGCAGGTAAAAATGGTAATTTTTTTTATATACTTTACTCAAATTAATTTATTATTAGTAGTAGTAGTACCGCGTCTTACTACCCGTTCGGGTTATACGCACTTACACTAATGTGTAATGGTAGGGTGATTGTGGGACGAAATGGAAGACCTTCAGTTTAACGTGGAATCCGAACCATGGTGGAGGCCTGGCATTCCACACATTCACAGGTTGTGATTAATACACGTATTGTCAGAGGTGAAGTAAGGGTTTGGCAATCACATAAATCTGTGCCGGGACCAAGGATTGAACCCCGAACCTCCAGTACAGAAGTCTGACACCTTACCCTTAGACCGCCAGGTCACCTCAAAAAACTTGAATTTACAACAACCAACCTCAGTGACGACATAGTTCATAAATCAGAAATCTTAAAAATCAAAATCTATTAAACTTTGAATGGAAATCTCATTTCGAGGTTATAGCTAATCACTTTTTCTTGGCACTTTTTGACTTATGAATATTTATGAATAACCCATGAAAAAAGTAATTAAATATTGTTTACATAATTCGGTAGAAACCCTCTTTTACTTTCTTCATCCTTCTCACATCAGTGTAAATATATTAAAAGCTCAAAAATGTAGTAAATTGCGGTACACACTAAAATAACCAATCTTAACTTGACTCACCTAACCACTCTAAGCACTAACACACCTTATCACCAATGTACAAAATAGAAGGAAAGAAAATTAGTAGTTCGGCCTGCGAGGCTTCTTGTTTACCTGCTGAAAACACTTCCCCTATTCCACTGACGAGTATAGACACTCACACAACAATTGGTGCCTGGGCAGTATTGGCTTGCGTTCCAAAATCAACCTTTTCTTTTGTTTCTTCTTTTTTATAGACATATACTTCCACGTTTAAAAAAAATGCATCGTGTCAAGAAGATTCCTACACCTTACTAAATCAAATAGTGTAAGTCGTAGAAGATTATAAAAAACTACTTTAAGATAAAAAATAAAATAAAGACACTGTGAGACTATTTTTAGAAGCATACAAGAATTTAAATATATTTTTCAACGTTAGATTTTTAATGTTCGACGAATGAAACGTAAATAGGCCTAAATTAACACAGAAAATCCTATTTTGACTTTCCACTACTTCATAGGTAGGCAACGTCCTTAAATTCAAGAGGAACCTTTTGGCGGAATTTCTTTTGGACGAAACTCGGATACGGGTTGCCGTCATCTCGCTCAAAGCACCCTATCCTTCGTCTTGAAGCACCTTCCAGTTTCTGATGGCACTTTGAGTTGATTATTTAAGCGCGATCTCTGGCCACTAAAGAATGGGTTCCGCAGCGCTATTAAGTGTTATTATTCCTTGGACGACCATCCTTTCTGGTCCCGAGTGGGTCGTGCCATGCTCGAGACAGGGCTGCCACGAACTAGCTTGGCCCGAAAAAAATAAATAACATGACTTTTTTTTTGTGTCTTGGAAAAAACCCGTGAAAATATACGGAATTTTTCAAAATCTAGTAAACATATTGGAATATTTGAAGAATACAGGGGAAAGAATGGAATATCTAATTTTAACTCAAATTGAATTAGTGCTGCCATCTGTTAGACAATCATGAAACCTTTCTAATACACTTTAGATTATGGGTAAAATAGGTATCTGCTATAATTAAATAAATAATAAAAAAGTGTTTGTTGAGGTCCTTATGTGGTTTGAGATATAAAAGTTGTCCTGGAAAATTTGTGTAATGTGACATCCCCCACCCCCACCCCCTTTCTCTTGTATCCTTTATTTGTTAATTTGGGATTTTTAACTAAAAGCTAAAGATCTTTGAAGGTCTTTGAATGGATGAAAAAGTGAACTGAAGAATTAAGAACGTTGATTCAAACATGTCTTGTCAAATAGTAAAAAATATAAATAGTAACTAAATGATAATCGTATTTCTTATAATTAATTCATTATAACATTCATACATTCAGTTAAGTGTAAAATTACGGCTTTGAGGCCTGGTTAGTTTCGTCCTAAAATTATAATTGGCTCTGAGCCACCAATAAGCAGTATTATAGTTCTTAAACAAATTGCACTTGAAAAATGAAAATAATAAAAAAAATTCAAGGATTTGAGCTTCGAATCGGAAATTTCCTCGAATCCTCAAATTTATAATATCCTTAATGGTTCTAGGTATTTCGAGTATTTGAGGGCCCATCCTTAATTTAAAGAAAATAACTTTTAGAAAACACGAATACATTTTTTGCCATCCTCGTTTGCATTATTCTATAGGTATTGTAAATATCTATCAAAAGTTACATTTGCGAACCGCATGACAGGAAGTATGAATATAGTTATTTTAGTAACGTTTATAACCACGAAAAAAAAAGGTGTGTTCCAAGTTTGGTCGTGATCCATAAATTAGTTCTTCAAAATCTTTGGGCTGAGAGAGGAAAGGAGAAAACAAATTGATCATAAAAAAAGCTGAAAGTTCAAAAATTACGTCACTAGTTTAATTTTGTTTACCACTTAGCTATAATTATTTAATAACCACCCTTCGTAAATTTAGCTTAAAATCCGAAGTATTTTAATCTTTTGGTTTAATGGTTTTTTTAAAATGTTTAGACAAATTTTAATTCCTTGGAATCTATCTCACTTCAAGACCATTTCATCATATGTTTGCTTAAGCTATTTTTCATGTCTCTGGCCTATAGGCTTAGGAAGGTGGGGTTTGGGTTTAGACTCCACCCCCTGGATATTGTTTGACCCACTTTGGAATAATTTAAAGTCTTGTAGGTTACACACACACATGTATATGTGTATATATACATACATACATGTGTATATATATACACATATGTATATACATACATGTGTATATATATACGCATATGTATATATACATAGATACATACATGTGTATATATATAAAGATATGTATATATAAATACATACATGTGTATATATATATATATACATACATGTATATGTATATATATATATACATGTATGTATATATACACATGTATGTGTATATATATGTATGTATATATATGTATATATATATATATATATATAATTTTAGCACCGCGTCTTAGTATCTGTTCAGACTATACGCCTAGTCAAGTCATGTGCTTTTCAACTGGCATTTTTGTTATAAAATAACAATAACAAAATAGAAAAAATAATAACAATGTTGACAGCATTTTTTTAAATTTTTTTATTTTCTTAAAGGTGTTCCAAAATGTCAATTCTTAAGAAAATCAAGCTGTACGTATATATCTATTTTAAGATAAAAGAGAAAGTATATGCGGTGCACCGTACCATTTATTTGTTCATGCCATTGTGTTGCGTTAATCCTGCATACATTTCCGATCAAGGTCAAATCATTATATTCTAAACACTAATAACTACGACTTGTCAGTAGTCAATTTAACGAAAAATGAAATTTTACGTCTCTATACTGATCAACAGAAATGTGTCTGAAAGAATGGGAATAACCTTATAAAAAAAACTTGAGAAAAAAAAACCTGGTAATTTTGTATTATAAAAAGAGTGGTAGACTGATACATATTTACGTATCTGTTCTGGACACCCCTATCTATATCGCTGGCTTGTGAGAATATTTGCAAAGCTAGTAAAGATACTCTAAGGAACGGAATGGAACAAGATTAGCTCATTTATTTCACGAGCGCTCGAACGCACTTGCTCCAACTATGATTCCTCTTCTTACACTAGCTCACTCTACGGCGAAAATAAAAAGCATTTTGGATATAATTTTCAAGAAGCGAGATTCTTTTTAAATGAGCAACGCAAGTGAGATAAATGTAATTTATTCTTTAGTTACTTTTCCCCCCCCCTTAAACATAAAGTTAGGTTCGTCGGTAAATTTAATTATATTTATATTTGAAAAAATGAGATCTAAAAGTAAAATTTTGGTAGGAAGGACCTCTAAAAAATACACTTTTATTTTCTGTCAACATTGATAACCTTTCCCTTTATTACTAGTTCTATTTTATACTTTGACTTTGTGGTCTTAGTAGTCATAGCTCTTGGCTACAGATCCCTAGGTCCCGGGTTTAATCCCCGGCGCTTCCAGAATTTATCTGGGAAGTAATGGGTCTGGAATGGGGTCAAACGCAGCCTAGTGAGGACAAATGAGGATCCAACTGAATAAAAAAGTAACGGCTCCGGTCTAAAAAACTGAGATTATTGTCAGGAGGGTTTGTTGGTTGTGCTGACCACTTGACACCATCTATCTGCAAATGTTGGAATTATCATCGCTAACTGCAGTGGCTCCCAGGTCGTTGTCGGTGACCTGGCGGTCTAGGAATAAGGTGTCAGACTTCTATGCTGGTGGCCGGAGTTCAATCCTCGGTCCCGGCAAAAAATTATCTGATTACCTAACCCTTCCTTCCCCTCTGACAAGACATCTTGTGAATGTGAGGAATGCCAGGCCTCCACCGTGGTTCGGATTCCACGTTAAACTGTAGGTTTTCCATTTCATCTCACAACCACCCTACCATTACACATTAGCGTAAGTGCGTATAACCCGAACGGGTAGTAAGACGCGGTGCTAATAATAATAATAATAATAATAATAATAATCCTAGGTCGTTATAGCTCGCCTGCGGGCCCACGTCATGGAATTGTTTTATAGGTATTGATAATGCAATTTGTATAGGAATAGCCTTATCTGACAGCTAGAAAACTACTAAATTTACTTTCATAGTTTCACACGTCATGTCATGTGATTTGCATTTGTCACTTTTGACATAATATTATCAATACCTATAAAAAGTAGACTATAGTGTTATTAATTTTGAACGCAAAAAAAAAAAAAA
>CABFOV010001194.1:66420-83781 GCA_902141375.1 Timema poppense
TTATTAATTTTAAACGAAAAAAAAAAAAAAAAACAGGTATGTATTTATAAAAGAGTATTCTTAACCAAAAACTGTTTTAGGGTAAGTATTACAATTCAACTTGAACGGGGGGAAATATTTTCGAAACCAATCGTCAATAAATTAGGATTAGCCCAAATGAGTAATTTGCATTCGAAAATCAAATAATTTAACCGACCTAGCTACGCGGCCACGATACGTAAATCTTTCATTGTACAGTGTTGCCTCTGAGTAGGAAATTTGAGGTTCGAATCCTGGCTGGTTGGCTACCCGTTTTTGATTTATCACTGTGATTTTCCCTACCTCTCTATATGCTGATGTGGATACATTTCCTATAAATGCCATTCCTCATCTCTAGACCTTAAATAAAAGCCGTTAGTAATCATAGTTTTTAACATAGGCCTGCATAAAAAAACTACATAGGTATAGTAACAGGGCTGCCACCCGTCTGGAAAACCTGGAAATATAGGAAATGTCAGAGAATTTGGTTTGACCTGGAAAAATCAGGGCAGTGTCAGGGAATTCCTCAAATTTCCTAAAAAATGACTGGAATTTTAAAATATAAAGTCAAATTTTTGAAAGTGTTAAACTATTTTGCTGACAACCTTTTTTTAAAAATTAATGTTTTCTCTTAATAATTAATTAAAATTGCAATCATAATATGTGGAGTTTACAGTGAAGGCTATCGCTATATTGTGGCATTACATAAGCCAAGAACATCTGCGCATGCGCCGTAGTCACCGTTCTAGTTGTGAGAAAGCGTCTGCACAACCTTCACTTTGACACTTAATACGCATGCGGGTATTTGATATTTTGTATTCTTAGTTCCAAAATAGACAAAACAGTTCTTTATCATTATTTTCTACATAATTTGTAACTTAGTTTAAAAAAAATGTTTTAATTAATAATTATGTCACATCGTTATAGCAAAATTAAAATAGTTTATTTAACACATCAAAAGCGTTGCAAATTTGCTTTCTCGGTTTAGTGACCGTTTTCGCATGCTCAGATACAGATTTCTTTTAGTGTTTCTCAATTCTAAAATTAGATGCGTACGGTATTTGTTTTGAAGTACACAGCGTTTAGAGATGGGCTAAACCGTGATTTTTTTCGATATCGGTGATTACCGCTTTATTTCCAGTGATCAGACATTGAAGCTAAATGACACGAGTGTCGTTTCGGAATAGCGCGCACGCAATTTAAATTTTGAAGAGAAGTTTGAACCTCCTCGCTTATATTTTACTGTTAGACAGTAATTATTTTAGCCAGAATGTGATAATTAATGAATAAAAAGAATAGCTCACAGCAAATGATAACATACAAATTACAATCAATCATTTGCTCATCGATTTAAGATAATTTAAATTTGAAATACTGTATTATAAAACACATGGTAAGTATTTGTTTGATCAAATTTAATCATATAAACACGGATATAAGTTATAATTTAAAAAATGCATTGATGTATAAATGGGCTAAAGCATCAATCAGTCTCAACATCTAGCTCATAGCATCTGAGGGGATTATTGATTCAATCCTGATGAGTAACATTTAGGGTAATTTGTCTGAATACGAAAATTAGAGTATTTCCTTCGATAAAGGGATAAGGCAGACTGCAAGAATGGAATAAACAAACGTGAAGGGTGTATGAGAAGTGTGATGTTTGAGGGGATTTAAAAACATTAATTCACATTCGAAAGTGTGAGTGGTGTTAATTATCTATCTTAGAGAGTACTTTCTTGCAAAAGGATCAATACCGCTCACCTTTCACTTTTACTCATTTCATTCTTGCATACAGTCTTCTTGCATACAGTTTATACAGTTTCAATATAGTTTTATTATTTTAAAAATGAGATTTAAAGTTAGTATTTTGGTACTTCTGTCTTTATAATGGTCCCAGGTTTGTTTCCCGCCTTCAGGTATACATTTTTCAAATACTATATTTGACTTAAGTGCCAAGACAATTATTGATAGTACCTATAATCCTTAAATATCATTTGATTAAATTACTGTAGTAATATTACTTGCAGCAACATATCTACTATTGAGAGTTTAACACGTCAGGATGTGGGCAGTTTCAGTCCTCTAAATAATTTAGTACTTTTGTTGCAAGTGTCATTAAAAAAACTAAACAAATAGTGTTACTTTTTTATTGTGATGCCAAATATTTTCGAATGCAAATAAATACTTTAAGTTTATATATATTCTCTATATCTTTGTGAGTGTATTGATGTATAAAAATTAAAAACTATTAATTGTTTAATAATTAACGAAAGTAAGTGAAATATTTATGGGTAAGTTTTTTGAGCATCATTCCCTTCTTACTTTATCTTTCTTACCTTTCATCGGCCGGGATTCAATCCTCGGTCCCGGCAAAGATTTATTTGATTACCAAACCCTTCCTTCACCTCTGACAAGATATCTTGTGAATGTGAGGAATGCCAGGCCTCCACCGTGGTTCGGATTCCACGTTAAACTGTAGGTCCTTCATTTCATCTCACAATCACCCTATCATTACACATTAGCGTAAGTGCGTATAACCCGAACGGGTAGTAAGACGCGGTGCTAATAATAATAATAATAATAATAATAACCTTTCATGTGCAAATAAATGTCTTTCGCCTGGATTTGATTCTAGAGAGATGTCTGAATATTAACAAATTAAATTATACTAAACAAGCCTGGATATATAGAATTATAATAGGATTTGACTTGCCGTTTATTTGCAAGTATAAATGGCAATATAAATTTAATAATGATTGCTGTTTTGAGAAAATACGGTGTTTTACTTGTTTATGTTCTTGACCACCATTCATTATTAAAAACTAAACTATTTACTTTGGTATATAAATAATGTATAAAGTTAAGGCAGTAGAAAAATCACTGTTATAATTTATAAATAAACATACAAGTATCCAATGACATAGGAGTGGTGGTAACTAATATCTAGCATAAGTTTTTTATTGCAAAAATTGATCAACCAATGTGGAAATAATTAAGATAAGAGATAATCTTAAATTATAAAAAGCAATTGCACACTCTCCTTTTGCAAAATTCTTTCATCACTATCTGCTACAATCAACTCTCGTAAAATACCTTTTGACCAAATATGTTTTTCACAAAATCTATCGTTAGATTTGTTTTTTTCTAAGGTTCTTTTGACCAGAAATCTTTCTTGTTTTGTTTTTTTCTCACAATAATGTATCTCGAAATTTGAGGGCGTATGAACGTTGACATGTCAGTTTTTAAACAATCTGGAAACTTAAAGGTTTTTTATTTTTGATATGTGAAGCCATTGTGCAGGAATAAAATCTTATAAATTTGAACAACTGTTGTTATAAAACGTCACAACTATTTGCAACGATCACGCTTTCTCATATAGTGGCAAATGGTGCAACTAAAAATCTTCTAAGTCTGATCAACTTTTATAAAGGGTTTTGAGTAGAGTGTCATGAGGGGAGTCACGGTCGTAGCTTTCATACTGAAATGCTCAGCTGTCGCTGTCTGGTGAGAGTATCGCTAAACACCGATCACCGATATCTCAATCACTGATACTTTTGTGATCCAGTCACTGAAGTGATGGTAATCAGGCGTAACGGTGAGAAAATCATCGTCAGTGAAATATCACCCATCTCTAAAAGCGTTGCTTCTCAACTACCCACTATTTACAACTAGAAATAAAATGTTTTGTGTAAATGTGCGAAAATCAGTGTATCCATACTCCAAAAACAAGCTTCAAATAAATAAGTAAAATATAAATGTATCTGTACATGATGGGCTTAGGCCCTATTTTTTTAAATCTTAAATAAACGTGGTTATCATTAATTACGGAGTTGGGGCATAGACTACTTGCATTGCATTTAATGACATGGAGGTTGAGGTTTGAATCCCGGTTAGATACACTTGGGTGGTTTTTACCCATTCTCTCCATGCTAATGTGTGTGCATCTATTTTAAGCTACCTTCTCATTCCTGCCATATTATATTGCGTTGTTGGAACTATTATATTTTTGTCTTGAAAACCTGGAAATGTCAGGGAATTTCAATGTTATAAATTAGTGGCAACCTTGGTTCCTGAGTAAGACTCATCTTACGTGGATTTGTAGAAACACGGTTCCGGTACTTTGCTTTTACGACTAGCAATGCGCTCTATAAAACACCACGCAATAATTTAAACATCATGGATGTCGTTTCTACTGATATAACACACGGTACAACTGATAGTGTCATTACCATTTTGTTTGTTATTTTATTAAAATAAAGTTTAATTTTCTTAAAGAGTTATTTTCACAAGCAGAAGCTGTTTAGCTTTACTTATAGTTTGAAACGTATATACATGTCGTATTTAAGTACCATTTGAATGGCGCGGTTTTTAACCAGCTCGGAAACCTTCTGAGCGAATTAACCACAGATGTCGAGGACTTACTGTCTTGTAATTTCCATTTTCTCTTTCTTCCTGGCTCTCCACACACTAGTAAAATATTAACGGAAAAGATAAAATCGACCTTAACGAGGTCACATCACTCCTCAAAACGTCCCCTTTTAAAGTTGATTAGCTGTGATAATTGAGTTTCCTTGCCTTTCTTCCGTTCCACTTAGTTTTTTTTTCTCTCTCTATTTTACTATTATTATTGCGTCGTAGTGATAGAATCTACGGATCACAATAGACCGGTGGCCGGTTCGAATTATCGATCAGAGTCCTCCTTCCTTCTCAATACGCCCTAATGTTATACGGGACATGTCTACAAAGGAGTGGCAGTAAAGAGGGATGGGGGGGGAAAGAAGCACTTCCCGTGTGAAGTGCGCTTGTGCTGCGCTTTGCGGCCAACCATAGAAACAGACTTGGCCCTCTGAGAAATAAGCGCGGGAATTATTGCCAGTTTATCAGGTGGCTTCCAAATAATCCTACAGTAGTTGTATTGCGTTTAGGGAAATAACCTTTGTCGATAAACAGACGGTAGTTAATAGCCGATTAAGGATTTTTTTAAGGGTGGTAGTGGGTATGACTATTGTATGTTTATAAAATAGTCTTACTATTGTTTAGGTCTACTTGATTTTTTAAACTTGTCTTATACCAATTTTAAAGTAAGCCTGTAGGCCTATATTATAAGATACTCGTATTTAAAAAAAATGTTATTGTGAGTCAGTAATTTATTCTTAAATCGCATTACTCTTCCTTTCGTTCTCCGCGTCTTACTCCACGTCCGAGCTATGCGCATATCAACTACTAACGGTATAGAGTTGAGGCAGGTAGAATATTGACTAAACGCACTCGCATTTGCTTAAGGGAATAACGGGTTGTGGAGAAACCTCTTTAGAAAAGAATACACAACACTACACCGTGCCGAGCTTTGAACCCCGATCTTCCTACGACCGGAAAACCATACAAAAAACATTTCTACTGCGTGCCCAACAGCGCAATATAAGGAGAGTAGTCCAAAGTGAAAAACTGTACCCGGATCAACGAGGATAAAGGATGAGAAAAACACCCTCAAAACGCTCGGCAAGGATTCAAACCTCTTTGACGACAAGGTGAATCTAACGCTTTGAGAAATCTTGGTAACCGCTGCGTGCTGCGTTCTTACGCCATAACTAGCTATCAAATATTATTTAAACCCAAGGGAGCATAATATTGAAGGTATAATTTGAACTGGTGCCATAATTCGCCTCACCGCAGGATTAAATTATTATTATTTTTAGCACCGCGTCTTACTACCCGTTCGGGCTATACGCACTTACGCTAATGTGAAATGGTAGGGTGATTGTGATATGAAATGGAGGACCTACAGTTTAACATGGAATCCGAACCACGGTGGAAGCTTGGTATTCCTTACATTCACAAGTTGTGTCTTGTCAGAGTTGAAGGAAGGGTTTGGTAATAAGATAAATCTGTGCTGGGACCGAGAATTGAACCCCGGACCCCAGCACAGAAGTCTGATACCTTAACCCTAGACCACCAGGTCAACCATATCAATGTTATATCTAACAGAATTCAAGAGTGTAGTTTATAAAGGCTTCTAATTGCATTTTACATTTAGATGCGTTCATTTACTAGGAGTTTTTTCTTTCTTAGTATATTTAGGTCATTTTTTGAAACTTTGAGGTAATTTTTTAGAATCTTTAGATAATTTTATAGTCGGGTCGGGGAGATAATTATGTGTTTCAGGGTCATTTCAGTGTTGCTTATTGTTACCCCGCGTGGGTGACTGCTATCAAACAGAGCGGCTCTCATTCATACACGTGCTTAGTGTAAATATATTTCAGAATACATGTGCTCTTTTACTCTTAAGAGTCAACTTTAATTTGAGGGTTGAAGGGCAATGTGTTTCATGTGGTCGTAACTTATATATACCAAGACGTGCCTCGACGTTTATCATAAACAAAGATTTTTCCTCGTGACGTAACGTACTCTCTGTTTCTTGCACCCTGATAATCTGACAATATTGAGCTATTAACGAAGGCATCAGGGGAGAGGGGTTCGCATCCCTAGTATAACCTTGAAACACACAAACAAATGACGAGTAGTATAGATGAGAAACTTTTCAAATGAAGAGAAAAAGTTGTCGTTAAATTTCAGGACACCCTTGACAGATATCTAAGAACTAGGGGTGTGCGAAATAGCGTTTTTTTGTGTGTTTTGTTTGAGACGAGAATGGGAACGAGACACAACAATCGAGATGGGATGAGGAACGAGAAATGTATAATCTCTTACTTCTGGACGAGAACGGGAATTAAAAATGTATATAATTAATTATTTACAATACTATCTTAAAACACTGTGCAATATTTAATTTGTTGAATTAATACCTAAGTGAGATATAAAATAAATCAACTAACCAAAATAACTTAAATACATATTCTGAAAATTGAAAAATGACACCTGGACACGGGAATCGTACCCGGGACCTTCGGCTTAGTACGCCACTGCTCTTACTACTGAGCTATCCAGGGTTCGTCCCGTGCTCATGGTCATTCTTCACTCATAGTTTAAGGCAGAGTCTAATAAATATATCACATATCAAATAATAATAATAATAATAATAATAGCAAACATAAAAAATGTGTTATTACACATTGTTTTCTATATTCAGGAATGAAAGAACAATTCCCGAAATTTTCGAGATTATAGCATCTCTGTCCCGGCAGTCGGGTCGGGAACGGGAAATACATTTTTCCCGTAAGAATCCCGAAATTCGGGAATCCCGCACACCCAGAGTTTTTAGGTATATCAAGTTAGGGTGGAACCCGCTTAGCAAAATAAGAGTTCTTCAAGTAGAAAGAGCGTACAGAGCTATTTTTTCTAATGGTGGCCCGCTAAAAAAAATGTTACTACACCTTTAGCTAGTAAAAGTTTTTAGACGTATGCATGCGGCCGCAGTGATCGTTCATTTTGTTTTGCAACTGAAATGATCGGCCATGTTGTTTTGCAGCATCAACGACCGGCCATGTGGGTTTTTTCAGCCGTTTTAATTAATATTAAGTTCACTTGGTTTCAGGTCGGTCAGCTCCGTCCAGCACGCTGTTTCCCCCTCAAGCGTGGCCCAGCCCAGCCTCCACTATTCATCACGCGCCGGATCTCGGTGTCTGGGGGATTCCCCCCGCCCCCGCGCCGACCCCCTGCCTGTACGGCGGCGGTGGCTACTTCTCGCGCGGCAAGACGCTCCCCAGCGAGACTTGCAAGCAGATGGTGAAATCGGCGGCCATGATCCGGCAGTCCAGCCTCACTAAGCTGGGGGTCATGATCAACACTGCCGTCAACAGCAAGCGATACAGTCAGTATGAGCCTTCGCTTCCAATAATGTTATAGTTCCACAAAAAGGTTAGATGAGTAGTAGCTTTAGCGTCCAAAAATGCTATAGTTTCACAAAAAGGTTAGATAAGTAGTAGCCAGTAGCCTTAGCGTCCAACAATATTATAGTTTCACACACAAAAAAAAGTTTATATCTGTACGTAGTAGATTTAGCATCCAACAATGGTGTAGTTTCACAAAAAGCTTAGATCAGTAGTAACAATTAGCGTCCAATAATGTTATGGTTTCACACAAAAAAAAAGTTTATATCTGTACGTAGTAGATTTAGCATCTAACAATGGTGTAGTTTCACAAAAGTTTAGATCGGTAGGCCTAGTATACATAGCGTCCAACAATATAGTTTCACAAAAAAAGTTTATATCTGTACGTAGTAGATTTAGCATCCAACATTGGTGTAGTTTCACAAAAGTTTATATCGGTAGGCCTAGTATCCATAGCGCCTAACAATATTATAGTTTCACAAAAAAAGTTTATATCTGTACGTAGTAGATTTAGCATCCAACAATGGTGTAGTTTCACAAAAAGCTTAGATCAGTAGTAACAATTAGCGTCCAATAATCTTATGGTTTCACAAAAGCTTAGACCAGTAGTAGCATTAGCGTCCAATAATGTTTTGGTTTCACAAAGGTTTAGATATGTAGTAGCATTAGCGTCCGACATTGTTATAGTTTCACAAAAAGTTTAGCTATATACAGGGCTGTCTTAAGGTAAAAAGTCGCCCATGGGCAAATGCTGGCGAAGTGCAACCCCCACCCCACCCCACTCCCACTCACTCTCACTCTCTCTCTCTCTCTCTCTCTCTCTCTCATTTTCTACCAACATTCACTTGTATCCCACATCTCAAATGATTGAATTCAGGCCAAATTTACTACTTCTACCAAGGGTGCCAGCAGAATTTTTCTCCAGGGGGTGGGCAAACCGGGTGATATGAGGGGGTATGGAATATCCCCCAGCAACGACGGATGGTTTGAGGGTCCTCCCCAGGGAGAATTTATTAAATTTAAACCTCCTAAGAAGCTTTTTAAGGCAATCCTTGTCTTTTGAAATAAGATACATCATAAGAAAAATGTTTCAAACTTCTAATATCTACGCAACTTCAGTATCTCGTGGGACAGGGGGAGGCAATTTCCCCACCTGGCCCCTCTTCGGGTGCCCCTGACTTCTAATTATGAAGCACATTAGGTAATCACACAAATTTAAATAGCTTTTTAAAATAGGTAATAGTTAAAATTTTAGTTAAAAGAAAACCAGCACCAAAAACAAGCAAGTATATTATAATGTTCTCGGTATTTATTTACAAGTCCACTTTGCGCGATTTTACTGCAGCAAAATTGTGAATTAAACTGTCACACAAAATATTATCCAGTAATTCAGCATTTATAGCAAAATAAGCCATCCCCGAAAGTTTCTCTTCATTGGTTGAGTTTCGTAAGTATTTCTTCACCCTTCTCAGAACTGAAAAAGATCGTTGTAAGCTTACATTGGTAGAAGGATTACACACACAAAAATCTGAATGAAAGTGTCTATATTTATATATGAAACGATTAGGCGTTTGATTCGAATAGTTAAAAAAAAAAAAATCAGGGTGACTTCATCCAGTTAGTTCTTTGAAGAACTCCTGGAAATTGACACACACTTCAATTAATTCCCTATCCACAATGTCGGGATATGCTTCAACGAAACAGCTTTCCTGGCATATTCTCTAATATCACGGTGTGGCATCGAAATTAATTTACTAAGAAAGCCAAATCTTAAGTCGAAATTTGAATATGCACATATTCTGCATGAAAGCTCCACAACCAGTTTATCAATGGTAAACAAAAATGCATTTGTCCTGATACCTTCCCTGCAGTCAAAAATCGTGTCATTTGTCTTTATTGACCTCATCACGCTGCAGTATTTCCCTCTTGACTCTTCACAACCATCTTTCGCCCCCCCCCCCGCCCCCTTTCCCATTCATAGTAGTCAAATATATCTAGGAGCCCTTCCACATAACTTCTTAGTAAATTATACCTCAGGAAGGATTACATCATTCAAACTGGTAGTAATACTTTGAAGACTCTTGCTCACTTTGTCAAACCGTTCTAGAATCTCTATCAAAAATTCGGTTAATATTTCGGTCTCCAACCTAGCAACGTTAGCACAAAAACCTTCAGCCTCAGCTCGTGTTTCTGGTTTTTCGCATAGATTATTGGCAATTTTTGTTCTGGTTGAAAGAAAGGTGTGGTAGAATGCCGTCAGTGCTCTGATGCATCATGTCTTGCAAACCACCGTGTTGTTGACAAAGGCTTTGGCAGCAGTTTGATGTCAGCATTATTTGTTTTAATTTCACCTTGGAGAATTTACCATCTGCTTGTGGACTCAATCAAAAGTGAGCATACCGTCTAGTCACTGTATTCAAGAGATTTTATGAAAATGGTAACATTCAAAAATGCAATTACTTCCACCAAGCGGCCCTGGGTGATTTCTCCTTTTGCCTCATGTTAAGACGTACCCGATTATGTAGTAGCATTAACGTCCAATAATGTTATAGTTTCACCCAATTTTAGATATGTAATAACATTATTGTCCAGTAATGTTATAGTTTCACGAAAGTTTAAATATGTAGTGCTCTAGCGTCCAACAATGACCTTGAAAGGTCAGCAAGCTTATTTGGCTTTGTTCCAATATGTTATGACAGTTGTCATGTCAACCTGATTTTGTGCAGTCGGCCCACCTAATAAATTAACCAACATACAAAACAACCCTATTCTTATTTTTATAGCTGTTGTAGAAATACATAATTAGGGAATTTGGCATGATATTGGTCTACCAAATTTTTACTTGTTTCCCTTCTAAAGAGATCAATTCTTAAAAGCTGTTGAATTGGAACATTAAATATTTGCCATTTTCTATTAATATGGTACTTTTTTTTTGCTTAGGTGAAACTATGGAAGTAATGAATTATTTCTCGATGCCTGCGCCTTAACTCAGTATTTATAATTTTCAATGTGGCCCATAAGCTTAAACAAGTTTGACAACACTGATATATAATATAAGATAGGGCCATAATGTAAGCAGTTAAGTGTTTAAAAAATAAACCTCCCCTAAGTCCCTATAATTTTTGTGGCGTAATTTCTACATCCCTTACGGTATTAATTAAGAAACCCACTCACCCCACGAAAAAAAACAACCTATGGTCACCTAGGTAGGTAATCTATAGTATGCTTTTGGTAGGAAGAACAGAAGTTGGTCACTAAAGTTACTAAAACAATTTTAATATATTCATGGCTCAAGTTGTGTTGTTTGCAGCTGTCACTTTTGATAGATTTTATGAGTACCTATAAAATAACAATAATATAGTAAAATGTTGTTAATGTTGGAAGCAAAGAATTATGTTTGAATTTTATCTACTATTCTTTCAACCAAAATCAAGGTATAGCTCGAACTAAACATAGACTAATGGTGCGTTTTTGTTGTTGCTATATCTTAGAAAACAGTGGAATTTAGACGATGAAACAATTTTACCTTATTTAAAAGACACATCAAAATTTTAAAAAGGGTTTTTAAATTATAAAACTGTTGTATTGATTCCAATTTTGCTGTTGTCGAATAAAGAATACAGTAAACAGCACTTTGATAAGTTTCTCTAGTCCGAGGAAAATCTTCCAAATTATTTAGTTTGTATTTTATGTAATTTTAAATTAGATTTCTGAGTGTTAAAAATACATTTCGGCTTGGATACAAACACTACAAAAGTATCGAAGGTGTAAGAGCACAATTCTTTTAACCAATGTTGTAAAATATGTCAAATTATTTATTTATTCTTTAAATTATTGTATTCTACTATAAATCATTTAACTTGATTTTCCCCAATAATTTTCAAGCAAACAACTACTAGCACTGACCAGTGACAATTTATTAAACTATATTTAGTGAATATGTCTGCCGCTAGGATGTTTACATATCTTTTCTTATTTTATTCCGAATGTGATAACTAATGAATAAAAAGAATAGCTCACAACAAATGATAACATACAAATTACAATCAATCATTTTCTCATCGATTTAAGATAATTTAAATTGGAAATACTGTATTATAAATCACATGGTAGTTATTTATTTGATAAAATTCAATCATATAAACACGGATATAAATTATTATTTAAAAAATGTATTGATGTATAAAGGGGCTAAAGCATCAATCAGTCTCACTATCTAGCTCATAGCATCTGAGGGGATTATTGATTCAATCCTGATGAGTAACATTTAGGGTAATTTGTCTGAATACGAAAATTAGAGTATTTCCTTCGATAAAGGGATAAGGCAGACTGCAAGAATGGAATAAACAAACGTGAAGGGTGTATGAGAAGTGTGATGTTTGAGGGGATTTAAAAACATTAATTCACATTCGAAAGTGTGAGTGGTGTTAATTATCTATCAAATTCTTTCGAATGCAAATAAAATAATTTAAGTTTCTATTGATTCTCTATATCTTTGTGATTGTATTGATATATAAAAATTATTAATTTTTTAATAATTAACGAAAATAAATGAAATATTTATGGGTAAGGTTTTTGAGCATTGTCCGCTACTTACTTAAATTTCTAACCTTTCAAATAAAGGTCCTTCGTCGGGATTTTATCCTATTGATATGTCTGAATATTAAAAAATCATATTATATTAAATAGGCCTGGATATGATTATATTATCATTTGATTTGCCGTTTACTTGCAAGTATAAATGGCAAAAGAATTTTTTTAATGATTGCTGTTTTGAAAAAATACGGTGTTTTACTTGTATATGTTCTTGAGCACCATTCGTAATTAACAAATAAACTATTTACTTTGGTATATAAATCATGTATAAAGTTAAGGCAGTAGAAAAATCACTTTTATAATTTATAAACAAACATACAAGTACCCAACGAGATAGTAGTGTTAACTGATATCTAGCAGAAGTTTTTTTTATTGCAAACATTGATCAACCAATGTGGAAATACTTAAGAGAAGAGCTAATCTTAAATTATAAAAAGTAATTGCATACGTTCCTTTTGCAAAAATTGACCATCATTATCTGCTACAGTCAACTCTCGTAGAATATCTTTTAGTCAAATATGTTTTTCTTAAAATCTATCATTAGACTTGTTTTTTTTCCAAGGTTCTTTTGACCAGAAATCCTTCTTGTATTTTTCTCTCACAGTCATGTCTCTCGAAATTTGAGGGCGTACAAACGATTACATGTCAGTTTTAAAACAATCTGGAAACTTAACTTTATTCTTATTTTTGATGCCATTGTGCAGAAATAAAATCTTATAAATCTGAACAGTTGGTGTTATAAAACGTCACAACTATTCGCAACGATCACAACGCTTTCTTAAATAGTGGCAAATCGTGCAACTAAAAAGATTCAAAGTCTGATCTAATTTTATAAAGGATTTCGAGTAGAATGTCATAGTGGTGATCTTAACTAAAGAGAATAATAAACTTTGAAGACTTTTTTTTTTTCGACTACTATCTTACAAAGAAGATATAGTTTTTGTACAAGTCATTTGAGTTTATTGTTTATATAATTTAAATTACATATTGAGCAATAAATATAAATATATCTATCTACTTTTATAGAAATTTAAATTTCATGTTCAGTAATATACATGGAAATGTGAATTTTGTCTATCTTTGGTGTCTTAAAATCGCTCATCGTTTGTCTACTGTCGCATAGACTATGACGTCATATTCGTTGTTATGCACTCGTGAGTGCGGCCATTGCGTTTAGATATTTTACATTGAAATGTGACAAATCCCTTTTCATCGGTTTCCCTATCTCACTAAATACCTAATTATCCTGTTTGTTTAAATTTAAATAAATTGCGTAACACATCGAAAGTCCCCCCAGAGTCTGATATGGCCGGTGAGTAGTGTAAAAACATTTGACTTTAGAGCGACCTAATTGGCACCTCTATTTGTAAAAACAACGGTAACACTGTAGTTTGATTCGTTACAAAATGAAAGGTATATACACTGTTATATTTTAGCTGTGTATATTTGTATACTTATAAATAAAGTGAGTTTTAATTTTTGTGGTTCTTGCTTCTTTCAGGCAATGGTGGTGATACACAATGGTGCTTTTCACAGGTGAAAGAGGACGCTAGACGACGATGTGACAGAAGGCAAGTCGCAATTTAGTCCACAACCTGTGAAGTGTTTAGTCCTTTGTTTATATATTACATCGAGTTTCAGTGAAGTGATGAGTGAATTTAAACATATAGCAGTTGAAAAACGCCTTTAGTTTGACAAGTGCCATATCTAGTTTCTTTGTAAAAGTTTATAATGTATTTATTTATAGACAGCCACTTTACAAGTAATTAATACTAGGCAAAACTATTTTAAATTAAAACTAGTACATATTATCTAATCTGTGTTGAGGAATTTACTCTGCCTTATTTTATATTTACATTTAATAACGTTTATTTCAACATGCAATTTTAATGTCAAAATAATTTTGTATTGGTCAATCAGGTTAAGGGCTTAGCCTACATTATTAGAAGTTGATATAGGCTAAAAGCTTATACATAGTGAAGCATGTTTTTGAATCTAGTCACTTTGTTTTTATTTTTTTATTTTAATTAGAAACTGGTCGTTGAATCTTAGACAAACATTTTTATTGATATTTACAATTCATTGTTTTAATGCACCACATATTTTGTGATGTCTATCCTTTTACATATCATTAATCTTAACTGTTTTTATGCTATTTAGGTTCTTGGGAATTACTGTAATATCAAATACAAACTTTTTTTTCCACTTTGTTTACCTTAGTTAATTTAGTTAATGAGAGGAGGATAGTACTCAAGAAAGGATTCTTTACACTTATTCTTTGGTTGTGTCTGAATAGTCTGCACACTACACACTTCTAGGCCTACACTTTAATCAAACCAATTTCTGGTGCGGTGCCAAAAGTCTATAGGGTGCATACTTCTAACAGTCAGCATTTAGGTATATACTTAAATTTTGACTGTCAGAAGTTTCACATGTTTTTGCAGATCATATGGTTCGGCGTAGAGATACATAATTTGCTCTGATAACTTTTCAAAGCTTTAAGCTGTCAGCTGTGAGCTGTCAGTCAGCACCAAAGAAGCCATGTGGCTACTGTAGTAACATTCAGACAGCACAGTACAGTTAAAGCCACCTGGTGGCTACTTTTGTATTTCTTTGACAAGAATGAAATTTCATTGTATTTTACATGGTGCTGTAAATGTATGTTAGTACTCTATTAGTGGTATAGAAAAGTTACAATTGAGACATTTTGTAATTTAAAAAAAATCTGCCTGGATGGAGACACAATGGTAAAAAAAGATAATTTTAGATATTTAATATAGGCCTTATAAATAGCCCCCCTAACTACTATACTTTTGTTTTAAAGCATAAATAGTTAAATACACCAGGCTAATTGGGCTTCAAAGATTAATTTGTATACAGTATCTTACATAAAATATCTCTTGTTTAGAGCCATTCTAAATATTTCACAACACAATTGAAACTCTTTCAGATAACAGACTCAATAATTAAATCCACACAAATCACAAGAGTTATACCGATATTACCAAATTAGGTATATCTAAAACATTTCCCCATATTTATGAGCCTAGGGCAGTAGTATGGACTGTTCAGACATGGCCTTTGTCACATATAGTCTTTCAAACTAACTTTAAACCCATTGAAACTTAAAATATAAAATAAGTTGATGGGATATTTTGTGGAATTGGCAGAATCTAAAGTTTTTTTGTTGTAATATTACCTCTAGTCTAACTATACAGAATAACATTGACAGCAACACTTTTATTCAAATCTTTGACATATAATAGAAATTTGGAAGTGATCATGTTAACACATTACCATGAAACTGCCGTGTTAACACTCTTTTGACATCATGCTCGTCAAATTTACAGTAGGTCGTTCTTACAAATTTCACCAAGTCCGTCAATTCTATGGGGTCTTGAATTTAAATACGCATAAAATCTTTGCCTTAATCTTCTACGTGTTTGGTTAATGCTATGCATTCCTTAGACTGTTAGTTTCAAATTGTGGTCATAGATGGTATTTCACTGCACATTTTCGAGTGGATTGTTTATAACTAAAGCAACCCTGCATTTCACCCTCCAAGTAGCTCAAATTCACTGATTCTTAGTGTGAATAACATGCACTTCTGTTTCTTGTGTTTGTGCCGCATAAATAATTGCAAGGAGAAAATGTTTATTTGATAAGGAAATTGCAGAAATAGTGAATTTAGCTGATGTAGATGACATTGAAGATGAACAATAATAATTGGTGGAATTAGTGATAAAATATAGAATCTAATGCTGTTTACGAAAGTAAACAATATGTTATAGTAGAGCTACACAAACGTCGACATGAAAATATTATTTTATATTATAGGGCCTAAATGTCTATTCAGTTTTTAAATAATACATGATTGAATGATAAACACTTGAACGATTAATTACAATATAGGCTATTATACTTTCTAATGTATACTCCATTCACGGTAGGAATTACTCTCTGAAAGGTCTTTTTTCCTACCAATATCCTACTATATAGTAGATTTATGGTAGGGAAAAAGGCCTTTCAGAAGTTGATTCCTACCGTGAATGGAATATATAGAGTAAGGTACATTGTGACATCTTGCGGGAAGGTCTGTAGTTAGTAAAATATAATTTTATAGTAAATTTATATACAAATCAGGTAGCATTTAAAATTCGGATTATTCATTAGGAAGATCTTCATTATGAACCTATGCATATTTTAGTGTACACGGCAACACCTATAACCAGATGATTGTGTTAGTTTGTTTATAAATAATTGTATTACTTTTTTGTTTTTTCCTTTTACATAGTACTTTTAATAAGAACCTGTGACCTGGTGGTCTAGGGGTAAGGTTTCGGACTTCTGTGGTGGGGGTCTGGGTTCAATCCTCGGTCCCGGGACTGATTTATCTGATTATCAAACCCTTCCTTCACCTCTGACAAGACATCTTGTGAATGTGAGGAATGCTAGGCCTCCACCGTGGTATTGAATCCCACGTTAATCTGTAGGTCCTCCAATTCATCTCACAATCACCCTACCATTACACATTAGCGTAAGTGCGTTTAACCCGAACGTGTAGTAATACGCGGTGCTAATAATAATAATACTAATACTAAGAACCCTAATAAGAGCACTTTACAAGATATCACACTAGATTAATTATTCAGGATAAAGAATAATGTAGCTCCAAACTGGCTTTTGAATTTTTTAAATCCAATATGGGGCTGTGTAGATATTAATTTTTAAAAATCCCTAAAATTGGCTGATTTCTGAGGGTAAATACATAATCTTGGCCCGGTACTGAGTGTTAATAAAGTAAGAGTAAAACCATTAAAAGTAACTAAAAAAATTTGTCCAAGACCTATCATGGTGTTTCATACATTTTAAAACTTTTAGTTTGTCCTAATTACATGTGCAGGGTTGCCACGCACCTGGAAAACAGGGAAAACCGGGAAAAGACAGGGAATTTGTT
>CABFOV010001194.1:83845-124276 GCA_902141375.1 Timema poppense
ATGTGTGTTTACATGTCTCGTAACATGATTATTTTCTCTCTTTGTTTATAGCTGACATAATATCTTGTGTGGAGTTTAATCATGATGGAGATCTGTTGGCCACTGGAGACAAAGGTGGACGTGTTGTCATTTTCCAAAGAGATCCAATTGTGAGTTTTTTAAATACATTTTATCCTAAAAATTCATTAGTACCTAATCAGGGTGTCTACTGGGTCATGAAAAAGTCACTAATGTTTAATATTTTGGTCATAAAGTCACGAAAATAATTTATTTCGAATTTCCCGCACATCGTAACAACGCAAATGCTTCAAAGATAGTGCTATCCACTACACGTGATGGCACGCACCACAATGAAGTTGCCTGATTGTTTTGTTTGTGATTCCAACGACAAGGTTAACTTTCGCCATCTTGTATTAAATATTAATTTGGCATGCTACTTGTCTCGTGGGGTGTGTGAGTACATTATGCTGTGTGTGTGTCTACAAATAATGATTTTCGAGAGAATGAATTGGAATTCAGGTTTTGTAGATGATACGGGAAAATACCAGAACATTTTCTACAGAAACCGGGCGTTCATCTGTGTTAGTGGATCTGGATCTAGATGTTGGCGGAAATTATCAATTTCTTGCGCTTTCAGTGATCCGACTGCAATTTGAAGGCGGTGTAAAATGTATATTATAATTTCAAATTAACGTTGACAGCAAATAGCAATAGTTTTCGCAGTGAAATATGGCGTATTTTTTATAAAATATAAAATAATATTAATGTTAATATTTAATCCTTGACGTAATTCATTTAATTTTAAAGACCGTTCTTTCAAAACAGTTGAAATTTACCAATTTTTAAATTTATTTTCGTTGTCTAATGGGCACATAAAATATTAGGCCTAAATTATTTTTTAATCGTGTGTTGCGAAAAAATCCATAATTTTTTGGGGGGGCATTCAAAGATTTTATGTGTGAAGTTTAGGCTAATCTGTTAAAAGATGCCTGGTAAATGTTCATTCAAAGAGTTGTGGCTGACTGTTGGAGAAAATAAATACTCAAAGTGGTTGCTCCCTGTTGAAGATGACCAGTATAAGGCCTATTGTACATTTTATAAATCGAAATTTGGTATAAGCCACAGTGGGTTGAATGGAGTGAAAATTCATGGAAAAGGTAAGAAGCATTTGAAACTAGCCTCTGCCCTACTCCAAGGTGTTTTTTTATTATAATATCTAGGCCCAATATACACTATAATGCTCGACCATTTACTGAAGGAATTTTTTTTGCACCGTGTCTTACTGACTGTTTGGGCTATACACCCCCGAAGGTATTTTGTGGTCAAAAAAGGTCACCAAAAAGTCACACATTTTAGTTCCTCTAACTGAGTAGACACCCTGCTAATTTGTATAGTTGGAGGAAAAGATGGATATTACTGCTAGTGTTATGAAAAGAAACATTTTTCACAAAAAACAATTAAACTTTTGAACAAAAAAGTATACATGTCTGAAACCAAATATTAGGTAGGTCATAATGCCCCATATCTCAATCATAGTTTTTATTGATCAAAACTCTTCAAGAGGAAATACAGAGAAAATAAATATAGTTCCCTAAGGGGGAAAAAACTGAAATAAAACTAAAGGTAGACTTTATATTAGTCTTATTTGCAGTCAAAAGGTAGGTACTATCATATGACTGAACTACATACTCAAAACTAGATATACTTTACCCCAAAAAACAAGTTTTTTTATTGCTTAAAATCAGCATTATTAACTGGCAGTAAACGCAAACTACTGTTATATAATAACCTAATTTTAATTATCAAGTTTGACTTTCCAATCACGAATCATAATTTGTTTACAAACACCATAAAGAGTTGCTTTAGCACAATGGCTAGTACAGCCCTGGCTGCCAAATGATTTTCTTTTTTTAACTACCCGCCTTGGTGGTGTAGTTGGCTAACGCGCTAGTCGTGTTGAGCTCGACTGCTTAGGACGGGGAGATCGAAGTTCGAATCTCGGTCGGGTGAACTGAGGGTGGTTTTTCCTAAATGTTTTTCCACGCTCCCTCCACACACATGCGGGTTCACTTCCTCTAATTTAACCTTCCCAATTCCTAATCCATTAGCGTAATTAGTACTTAAAGCGTATAACCCGAACGGATAGTAAGACGCGGTGCTAAATAATAATACATTATTTTTTTTAACTGCGACTATTATTTAGGGGTACAGTTAAATCTGTTTCAGTCTAGGTCAAAATAATTTGGAGCCTAGATTATTATTTTAAGTATTACACATATCAAATTAATATTAAAACAAGTTAAAATTTGGGTCTTGTGTTTAAAAAAGAAACTCCTCCTCCCCTCTTCTTGAAATATCTCTTTTTTTTTAAAAAATAATCTAGCGTAATAGAGCAGTCTAAAGTGCAGTAGTTTTCAACCTGGGAGACTTGAATAAAGGAGGAAATAAAGTTAAAAATCAGCCAAGAACATAATAATAATTTGAAAAAAAATTCCAATCCCTTTTCCAAAGTAGTAACTTTTTCCTTGTATTGGCGACAGTGCCCTCTCACCATTAGGTACTATTTGTAATGGTACTAATGGAAATAATCATAAACAAAGTGGTGGGAAAACTTGGGAAGAAAAGAATCTATGATGTTTGCCGATGACTTGATGGTATGGAGGGAGAAGGTAGAGGAAGCACAGGAATGGAATGAGGAAGTAAAATGAAATTGGTGGGGCCAATTATGAAGTGATGGTAATGACAAAGAAGGGGATAAAGTTAGATGGAATAGAGCTGAGAAAAGTACAAAACATACAAATCTTGGAAGCATGCATGAAATGAAAGGTGGAAGTAAAAAGGGTCTAATGAGAAGAGGGTAGCAAGGAGAGTTGTATTATAGGTGTGTAAAAGACCTGCTCTGGAGAGAAGTGTCCTTGAAGTGTAAGGAAGTGTTATACAGGGAGTACTTTGCACCCTTTGTCACATATGCAACAGAAACATGCACATTGAATACAAGAGAGATTAGGAAAGTGGAGGCCATGGGAATGAAGTTTGTGAGGAGCATGCTATCTGTTCTACTCCATTCACGGTAGGAATTACTCTCTGAAAGGTCTTTTTTCCTACCAATATCCTACTACATAATAGATTTATGGTAGGGAAAAAGGCCTTTCATAAATCATTTCCTACCGTGAACAGACTTTACAAGAGAAACAAGATTAGCAATAAAGCTATCCATTAAAGTGTAGGGGTATAGAGAGTGCATGAGATAAAGGAAGCAAGACAGAGATGGCATGGGCATTTAATGAGGATGGGGAAAAAAGAGGACGCCAAAGAAACTATTGGCAATGATGTATCTCTAGAAAAAAGACCGCAAGGGAGGCCAAGAAAGAGATGGGAGGAGCAAACAAAGTGTGCAAGTGAGAGGAGAAGAAGAGAAGAAATTAAAGGAGGAAGAATGGTGGGGTGATAGAGAAAGATGGAGGCATTTTACTAAACTGACCCAGCTAATGATGATGATATTAGCAACACTGCCTACCAGTTTTAATTAATCTAGTATGTGACCAGCCAAAAATAAGATGCTTGTGCGCATGCACATGTTGATTTTTAAGGCTGCAAGCCTCAGATTAGCCCCTCAATTCTCTTTGCCCTCCCCTTCAGCTACCATTGCGGCCACATGCAACATCATTGAATTTTCAACTCTGACTCTCATAAAAACTAAACAGTATTGTCAACTTGAAGTGTAAAGCGATTAGCGGTTAGCTCTTATCAAACATCAGACACAATATTCAAAAACTGATGAAAACAAAATAGTGTCAACGGTGATTGATGCACACTAATTATCAGGGTTTTCTTTTTTAGCATCCTGTCTTGCTACCTGTTTATAAATTTATGTACTAATTATGCTAAGGGTTTTAGGGTTTAGGAAGCTTATACTCAAAGGAATTGAACTCACATTTTTTTGGAGGAAGAGTGTAAAACCATTTTGGGGGGGAAAACTCATTACATGCAAACTAGATTGAAACCTCAATCTCCTTTTAATCGGCAGTTTAATTTTCTACTGTGAGACTAGCGCCTTAGACCATGCAACCACCGAAACATGTGGAAATTTGTTGATCTTTCAACAGCTTTGTCAGCTGAAACAAAGTTAGAAATCACTGGTTTAAAACATTGATAAACAATTTTATTTGAAAATAAGTTGGTCTTCAATAGAAACACCATTAGAGTTGTTTTTCTGCTGTAAATACTTAATAAATTTCTCGCACTGTAATCTTAACTTCTTGTAAGATCAACCGATGTCATAACACAAAAACACTTCTCTTTCCTATATGAAACACAACCCAACAGTAATAAAATAATGTGTTTTTGTAAATATTTTTAAAAATAAATCATAATAAATAACAAATATAATATATTGTGTCATCTAGGTTACTTCTTGGCAAGAAAATAAAATTAATATGAGTGCAGAAAAGCAATTTTTTTAAAAATTGTACATTATCTAATATTCTCCGAAGTTTGGATATTTAAAAAAATAATTTATTCTAAAAAAAAGTCTAATATGTTGCATAATTAGTCTTAATGAGTAGGAATTAAATATAATTTACAAAAAAAAAAGTTATTTTGCAAACATGTTTTTAACATATTTGGTCCTGAGCTGATAAAATAACATGTACAGTAGAACCTCGCTAATCCGTCACCTGTGGTACTGGGGTATGGTTGGAATGAAAAACCGTTCGGATTATCAGAAGAAAACTAAATATTTACATTATTCTATTACTTCCAATTTTTTTTAAAAAGGCCAAGGTAGTGGGATACCTTTCCTACTTTCTTGGCAAAACCATATCAATATTGCGTTGTCTAGCAGTTGAAATTTTGGATTTTTTTAGTGCTTTCTCGCCATTTTACATCACTGTAAACGTTTGAATATCTTTTCTATTTTTCCTCTGGTCCTTCATTGTAGTAACGCCCACATTGAGTTTCTTAGCAATTTTTTGGAGTGATTTCACCCCCCGTCCCCATTGTCCAGTCTTTGTAGCACTTTTAATTTTTCATTTAAAGGAACTGTAATGTGTTGCGTTTTACTCCTGAGATATGTATGTAATGCAAATATTACGTTCACAAAACACAATCCACACACGGCGAGTAATAAACACGCACTAGATGCTAGATGCCGGCTCACTGAGGCAGCAAAACAACTGATTAGTAAACAATGGCGCGTCAACAATGGCCGACCAGTCATCAACAAGTCGGTGCATACATGCTCTTGAACTGTGGTCAGACCAACTGGGGTGTCGAACTAGCCGAGGGCGGACTAGAGAGGTTCTACTGTAATTTAATAATTTTAGATTTTGGTCATGCGAGCAATATTGTGTGTGTGTAACAGCAAAGATGACAAAAATATAACTTGGGTGTAATGTTCATTTTGATTTAACTTCACATATTTTAATAGTAAAGTTACATAGTTGTTGACTTTGGAATTTTACTTTAGAAAGATTCAAATCTGATAAATATTTAAAGTGAAGTTTTGAAGCTTTACACACTCCTAAAAATAAACAAGCCTCCTTTTACAAACTACGTTATTTTGTCTTAAATGGTTTGATTAATGTTTTATTGTTATTAGCAAATGTATTATAATTGTACATACAAAGCGTATTATTTATCTAATAGTTCTAGAATTGCGATGCCGAGATCACGATCAACTTAACGTTCACTCACTATTCATGTACATATCCACTCCGGTGGCCATAGGGTCTAAGGCGCTACTCTCACAAAAGACTAGACCACCCAAGACAGGGAGCTCATGTTTTGATCCCTGTACATGTGGGTCAACTTCCCCAAAATTTTTAATCCCTAACACATTGAATAGTGCAATTAGTATATAGGCGTATAAATCAAACGGGTAGTCAGACACGGTGCTAAAAATATATAAATGTTATATTCATGTAAAGTAAAGATTACCATTGTGTTTTTAAATGGAAGCCATGATAAGGCAGTTAGCTTAATATACACTTAACTTAAGAGTTATCCAGGGGAGAACTTAAATTAAGTAAAGGGTACCACATGTTTTAGCTAGCTAATCATTTTACAAGCCATATCAACAAGGCTATAAAAGTACTTCATCTGTTTGTTTAAGCAATGTAAACGACTTTTTGTGTTTATAGTGTGTCTCTCACGAACTCTAAAATGGTACACTTTATTTTGTATATGAAGTAGGGGTCGGCGAAGTTGGGTTTATTTCATTTGAATCAAACTCCTGTCAAGTATTTCAATAATCTCCCGAGTTTGAGACAAGTTCGAGTAAATTCATAATTTTAAAATATTAATATTGGTTTATTTTAAAAGTAAAATAGTATAGTTAAAATGTTCCAAAATGTCACCACTAACAACAAACATAAACGGTAAATACCACATCTTTAAAATGTGAGATTTTAAAAATCTGTATTCTTAAAATAAAAGTGACACTCATATATTTTTAAATAGTATAAATATGCTTGAAAAAATTGAAATATTGTTTTTCAAACTATAAATAAACAAACATGATTCAAAAATTGCCACAACATGCAACAATACTGATTTGGACCCATCTCATATATTTAAAAAGTCATGGATGAAGTGCATTTTCTTTAAGTGTTGTATGTAAAATATCCTTTCAATACTTCATCCATGGAGAATCACACATTTTTCGGAAATAATGTCAAAGGATTGCAAAATTAAAACTTATTTTTTCTTTCAAAAAGTCAACCCTGCACTATCTAGTGCCAATTGAAAGCTAGCTTTCATAACATCTATCGCTAGGACTCTTTTGATTTATTGGTTTTGACACTGGTCACAAGTGGTCCAAGGGGAAAAGGGTAGGTCATATATAAACCTCTTGTGAATATGAATACACACAGTGCCGGTAACATAAATCTACACAGTGAACACCACCACACAAGAACTTTGTAATCAAAGACAGTAGTTCACAGTACCACTAACTGAAACCTGTAGTTCAACTAAGCTGTATAATATAAACTTATTTATTCAGTTAAAACATCATAATAATTCCATATCAATATAATTGGCGCTCGCTCACTGGACTATAAATACCAATTATCTCACAATACCGAAATACCGTACTGTTTTAATTAATGCTCGATCACGGGGCAATTATCAGCTGACTAAACGGTATCACTACAATCGACGCCAAACGTGGACCGATTAATTCATTAACTTAATAATTAGCGCTCGATCACAGGGCTATAATTACCAATTATCTCACAATACCGTACTGTTTTAATTAGTACTCGATCACGGGGCAATTATCAGCCGACTAAACGGTATCATTATAATCAACGCCAAACATGGACCGATTAATTCATTAACATAATAATTGGCAAATAGCCCATATTTACCATAATGTTTTAAAAATGTATTTTCATGTACTGCCTTCAAACCTTTCGATCTCGATCCCAAACTTATGACAAGCCAAAATCTGAGTACTCGCGGAGCCCTCAAGTCCATTAAAGCCAAATCAGTCCTAGATACGTGGGTTTCATTTTAGTGAACAATTTGTTTTCATACAGTCCAAATTCATTGTGTTTTGCTCAAGTTGATACACCTATGTGAATCCAAAACACACACTACTTTACATTAAGTGAACATTACATGAATGTTAAGTTGATCGTGATCCCAGCATGAGTCATTTTAATAATCCATGCACAATCTTGATTAAAATCTCTCTGGATGACATTTAGAGTCTAGTTCCACTTGACATACCACTAAGTTAAACTTGTGGGGGTTTGTCTCATATGTTTTCAGGAATCTTTCCTGAGTTAAAATCATACATAAAATGTATGTAATGGATTCTGTTCTGAAAATATTATAAACATTAAAACTTACATAGGCTTAGGCTTAACAATAGATTAGACTATCGATGATGGGGAAATTATGGTTTGATCCTGGTCGTGTGTACAGAGGTTGGTTTTCCCTAAATTACTTCCCATTCTCTTCCCACACAACTTTGCTACACTTCTTCTAAATTCAACCTTCCTCATTCCTAACCTATAGCATAATTAGTACATAGCCATATCACCTTAACAGTAAAACGTGTGCTGGAATTAAAGTTATAGGCTGATTTTGCTATGAAGAACAAACAATATCTTGTTATTAAAGCTACTAAAACATTTATTTTAATAGATTCATGCATTAAATCCCATTAATGTAAATATGTGGGTAGACCGAACAAATATTAAAACCCGGTGCACAAAAACTTGAATTAGTACAGGTATGAATAATGCAATCTCGTGAGGACAGATCAGGAGCTACTTGAATAAATGAGTAGCAGATTCAATCTAGAAAACGGAGATTAACGCCAGGAGAGTTTGTTGATTACACCACATGACATTCCCTATCCGCATATGTTGGCACTATCATCGTTAGTGGTGGCTTTTCAATCAGTATAGCTTGATTGCAGTCTTATGCCAATACAAAATAATTATTATATTACAAATAAAAAAACTATGTGGTAGCCTCTAAGACCATCTTGTTTGTATTGTTTAACAAATATTCTGTCATGAGTGATCTTTGAACTTTAGATTATTTTCATACATTTTGAAAAATTACACCTTGAGACAAAAATGTAACCTTGGACCCGTGTCTTAGCGAACTTTTTTTCTATCACTGAGCATTCCAGGATTTATCCTGTGCTCAGTGTCATTCTTCATTCATAGTTATAGCAAAATCTGTGATGGGTGATTAGTGAAGCTTAAGAAATTGAAATGATCGTAAGGGAATATATTTGTAGATTTTGAAAAATAACACCTAGAAATGGGAATCGAACCTGGAACCCTTGGCTTAGCCAATCCTCTATCACTGAGCTATTAAGGATTTTTTGCGTGCTCAGGGTAATTCTTTGCTCATTTCTTAAGGCAGAGTTGTTGATGGACATGTGGATTAAGACAATGTTAAGAAACTGTCATCCTTTTTTTAAAAAAGTACAAAACAACTCTTCACTGGTCTTCATGTATAAAGATAGTTCTGTGCACATTTTATTTAAGGCTCTTTTTTGGAATCAACGCAACTACCTGTGGTTATTTACGGATACAATTTGGTAGCATATTTTCTTACTGGCTATACAGTATTACCACATGCTGGAAATTAAGGGAATTTTTTTGTTTATGGAAAAAAATAAGGAAAACAATTTAACAATTTACATGCCTGTGTGATCTAAGGCACAGTTCTCGCAGTAGACTAGACTGCCGATGACGGGTGGATCCCAGCTGGGTGTACTGAGGGTGGTTTTTCCTAAAAAGTTTCTCACTCTTTCTCCATGAAAGTGTGGGAACACTTATTATAAATTCAACCTTGCTCACCCCTAACCCGTTAGCTTAATTAGTACATTTGAGCGTAGATAGAGCCCAAATGGGTAGTAAGATGTAGTGCTAAAAACAGTCCTCAAACCAGTTATTGAACACTTAATCGAATGTATGAATGGATTATAAGAAAGAATGGTAACATTTAGTTACTATTTATATGTAATATTATTCTATTATATTTATTCTTTCTTTTGTGTTCATAATTTTTTCAAAGATTCAGATTCGTAAAATAGTGGATTTGACCCAACTCTATAAAATAATTTCGGGATTTGTTTGAGTTATCCTGCCACGTGTTTGGGCGCCGATTAAAACAGTATTGAATTATATGTGTCTGTGATGGGCGCTTATTAGTAAGATAGGGATTTTTTTGTTTAATTAGCTGAAAATTGCCCTGTGATTGAGCAATAATTAAATATATTTGTTTGATGAGATAATTAGTGTCCATAGCTCCGTGATCAAGCGTCAATTATGGCGATATGGAATTATTATGTCCCTCGATTGGGCTCCAATATAGTGTTCTTGCCCCGTGATCGAGCACTAATTAAAGATTTTTGTTGTTCGATGAGAGAATTGGTATCTATAGTCCCTTGATTGAGCACCAATTATCTTGATGTCAACACGAGGGTGCCTTACTTCGCACTCACATGGAACTTATACAATCTCATTACTTCTGATTTTTATTTTAATAAAATAAATAAGACTCAATGTTGCACACGATTTATTAAGATGATTCCACCTTCGGCACTGAAGATGTAATATTAGATGATACAGTTTTATTTGAAATACAGATTATTTTTCTGTGACATTACACATTCCGTATCCTGAATACCGTGTGTTGTGTAGATTTATGCTACTACTATATGTTCACACACACAAGCGGCTTATAAATGACCTACTCCTTGCCTCTTGGACCTCTTGTTACCAGTGTCAAAACCAACTAATAGAAAGAGTCCTGGCGATAGGGTTGTGAAGGCTAGCTTCCTATTGGATAGAGGAAGCTAGTGTGACTTGCTTTTTTTTGGTAAACACCACGGAGTTGATTTTTGAAAGAAAGAAAAAAAAGCTTTATGGTGTAATCTATTAACCTTTTGCTTCCAAGTATTGTTTGAAAGAAATATTCAGTTTTTATAGATTCTGCTTGTACTTTTATCTCTCCTATATATATCTCTTTTCCTCTCATTAAATGTTTATTTTACTGCTACACTATTATGAACTTACTAAGAGCTAATTCTTACAGTTATGTAATGTTAAGGTATTTACTCTCTGATGACAGTCCTTGTTTTGTATCATATATTATATAGATGGTTTTGCAAGTGTTTTCTACTCTTGAATCCATTTGTTTGTACAGTCATATAATTTTCATAGTAAGAGCATTTTCTAAAATTAAAACTTTTTTTAAGACAATGTTGAAATTTTTATATTCTATCATTATTGCGGTCTTCTTCAACTAAAAGTACCTTTTTTTAATCAAATAATTATAAGTAAACGAGTAACTTTTTTGTCATTTATAGCAATAAGTAGTATGACTCAAGTGATCCAAATTTAATCTACTTTTTGACCTGACCCTCTTGGATATAGATGAAATTTGACCTAATTGTTATATACCTACAAATATAGTTAAAATTTAGGATTTTGTAATTCTATCTTCATTAGTTTAAGGGCTGCAGATTTTCAAACGTTCAAAAATTAGAAAGTTTGCCTTCCATTATGTTTAATTTAGATTTTTAAATTTTATAAGTGTGATAGAGAAATTAAATAGATACCATTTTGTAGGGCTTTTATTGAGTTTTAAAATGATATATCACATGACCAAATTAAGGAATTTTAAAAGGCCAAGATCATAAACTCAAAATTTGACTTTTGAGTTTTTCCAAAAACATACTAGTATGTTTTAAAATTTTGAAAAGAAAAAAATCACCCATCCACACTCACACATTTCTGAAAGATAAGCATGCCAGATTTTAACTTGGGATCATATTTTAATATTTATTTAAAATATTAGGGTCTCCAAAATTATTATATTAAACTAAAAATATATAATTTGTAAACTCACCCAAAGGAATTTGCATGAATGTTAGTAGCAAATTAAAAAGTTATTGAAATAATAACTCATTAAAATCCACAGAACATGTTTTGTATTTTACATGGTGTTTAAGGTGGTAACATTTAAAGTATACCACAAACAAGACAAAGAAATAATAAAAAATATAAATTATTTGGAAGAAGATACAATAAAGGTGGATAGAAACATAAAAGGAATGAACAAAAATAGCTTTTACAATGAAAACAAGACCACAGTTTACACTTTACACTGCTGCCATTGGACAAAGAGGTAGTGTCTACCTCTTGAAGAAAATTGATTGTTACCACCATTAAATTATAGCTTTGATTATAATTTATCGCACATGATATTTCTATAAATATATACATAATATAAAAACTTCAAAAAATGAGATTTAGGAATAAAATACTCTAAGTGGAAAAAAGTAACAATCATAAAATGGCATAAGGAAAATGTTCAAATAGACTAAAGCCAATCATCAGTTTTTAAAATGTGTGTAACGCATCACTTTGATTCTCTACGTCAGCATTTTCAACTGATGTGCCACAAAGATTGTGCAGGTGTGATATGGGAGTTTTGGGGAACAAATGGAAATGAAAATAAATATTTTAAAATCCATAATGAACACTTTTAAAAAAAATACAATCATTAGAATTTTAGCTATTTGACTTATAAACAGAATCTTAATTATAGTGTTTTTAATGATAAACTTTCTTCTTAAATAAACTGATGGTGTGCTTTGACAATTTTAGCGCCTTAGTCAGTGTGCTGTGAGTTGAAAAAGATTGGAAATTGCTGCTCTACAGTTTTATTGTTTCGAGTTTGTTGTCAGAGTGTAATGCATATTGAAGGTCAGACCGCTACTTCGCCAACTTCTCGTTAATAGTGTGGACAGCCAGAGGGACACATTCACATTCAATAAAACTGTGGAGCATCAAAGTTCTGCACTACAAATTGGCTTTAACGTAATTATCAGGTGAATGAATATAGAAGTCATTTTAGTTATTCGGTTAATTTAATTTCTTTCCGCTATCTAGACTGATTCATCATGCTGATCCTATGAGCTATCGAGCCTGCCATGGGTTATTGGGGCTGACCCCTTGGCCTCTCATCACAAATCAGTTTTTTTATGAATTAATATTTATAGAAATTCTTTTAAGTGGTGAATAAAGGCCAAGCTACCATAAATGGACATCAATAAGAGAAAAGTTCATTAGTGATGTGTGTATTTGTATGTGCATTTTAAAACAAATGTTGAGCTACCATATTTTTTTATTTGCTTTGCCAGAGTAAAAACTGCATCCCACGGCGGGGGGAGTATAATGTGTACAGCACATTTCAAAGTCATGAACCAGAGTTTGACTATCTCAAGAGTCTTGAGATCGAGGAGAAAATCAACAAAATACGGTGGCTCAAGAGGAAAAACCAGGCTCACTTTTTATTATCGACTAATGGTTAGTATGTGGGGTATTTTTAGGTTGTGTTAACAAAGCTATTGGTATCTTATTCTTATTATGACAAACAGTAAATGTGTAGTGTTTGTAGAAAAATATTTATGGGTGTAATAAGTTAAAATGTATGGTACCTCAAGTTTCTGAAGTATATATATTTTTCCCCCTGGTGTTTGACACAAATTAAAAATTATTTGTTCCTTTGATAACCTTATAATAAACTCAAAAATATAGTTTAATTTTCATAGTAAAGAGCATTTTAGAAAATGCAAAAATTTTTATTTTCTTGTTAACATTGATAACACTTTTACCATTATTATTATTACTAGTGTTAATCGATATATTAATAATCTTTATTAAAAGCAACAGCTGCAGATCACATGATTTGATGTATGAATATGTGAAATTAGATTTAATAACTTTTCTGTCATATAAGATTTTTCCTATAGTATTTGAATGTAGTCAAACTAGTACCACTAAGGGCAGGTGTGTCTTCCACAATCTTGGCTTTCCATAATACGAGATCAACATTTGAAAATACAAAAAAGTAGGATATAAAACCACTCTTAGAAAATAAATAAATCTCAAGTGCACAGTTTGGGGGTTGAACCCTTGACTCTTAAATCATTCAAGTACATCTGTATGACCAACTCTAGTGGATATTTCCTTGAATACTTTTGATTTAGGTAATCATAAAGTACAACCGAGCTGTCTTAAGTATTGTCTATCTTATTGAGGGTATAGGAAAGAAAAACTCTTTAAGTTAATAATCTTAATTATCATTTATTGTTCCCTTAAACTAGGATTTCCATCACCAACTTGACAAAATTTTGGACAAGTTTTTTTTAAAATATGTTGGCAGAGAGAAAGCTTGTATGTTTTGGTTGTAATTTTAGATAAGACCATTAAATTATGGAAAGTATCGGAACGAGACAAGCGAGTAGAAGGTTACAATACTAAAGAAGAAAATGGTCAGATGAGGGATCCATTGGCTGTTACCTCTTTAAGGGTGAGTCTTAATAACATGATGGGAATATTTTTTAAAAGATTATTCTGACTACTAAGCTGGTAAGCACAAAGCAGATTTGTGTTAATTGCTTGTTTTTAAAGATTCCTTCTGTGTAAAAATAGTCTACCAGACTAACACATGTAATATGGCACCAGAAAATATGACAAATCCATAAATAAAAATAATGTGTTTTATAGATATTTCAATCATATTCGGATCTTTACCATTCTATGAGAGAAAACTTTGGTATTTATTTATATTTGACTTGTGTGCTACCAACCTCTATAAAAATTATTGTCAGAATTCCAGAATTGTGTACCAAGAGTGATATTTCCTTCATGCGAATAGTGCTATAGTTCCGTTAAATTCTACCTTCCTCATTATTGTACCAAACAAGAACTCAAGAGGCTGTGGTGACCTCAGGCACAAGATTGGAAACTGCTGTTTTAACCCATCTCCCGTAGCCCTCAGCACTATCTGCTGCCCATCGGCAACTACTAATTTATTAATACAATGTTTTCATATCTTGAGTACACCAATATTTCCAGCATAAATGATTCTTTAAAATGTGTGAATACTCCTCATTTCTCCAAATTTTACCTTATTTCCCGGCAAGACCTAAAGACTTCAATTATGGTCCGGCCCTAATAATTTTGTATTTTTATTGTATCTAGGTGCCGATTATCAAACCAATGGAACTTATGGTTGAAGCATCCCCTAGAAGAATATTTGCAAATGCGCACACGTATCACATTAACTCAATTAGTGTAAATTCAGATCAAGAAACGTATCTTTCTGCAGACGACTTGCGGATTAACCTCTGGCATCTGGAGATTACAGATCAAAGTTTCAGTATCCTTTTGGTCTTAAAATTTTATTGCTTTTGATTTCAAGTTCACTTGACGAGATCTTTATGTTGTATGTAACATAACACTAATATCTTTCTTCAGAAAAAACAAAACATAAATCTGTTTTTGAACTTACAAAGCTTCAAACAATAAATTATTATTATTATTAACACGCGTCTTACTACCCGTTCGGGTTATACGCACTTACGCTAATGTGTAATGGTAGGGTGATTGTGAGATGAAATGGAGGACACTACAGTTTAACGTGGAATCCGAACCACGGTGGAGGCCTGGCATTCCTCACATTCACTTCAAATAATAAAGATAAAAAAAACTTGTTAATAATAAAGGAAGAAGGGCTCCAAATTAAACATTGATCGGGTGGTAGAAGAAAAAGGCTTACACATGTACCAGAAAACTGTAGGCTTCAAAATTCACTACCAAGATTGTGTTTTAATTGTGAATGTTGATGTTGACAGTTTTTGGTGTGAAGACCTTGCCCTGCTATCCTCCGCTCAATGTTTAGTTTCACTTTTAACAATAATTATTTATAGAGGTGTCTGAGGTTGATTTTTTAAAAATTTGTTTGATAATGGAATCAAGCTCTATTATTTTGGACAAGATCAAGGAGAAATTTTAAATCCCTCATTTCAGGATAGTTTTGGAAATTTAAATTTGCCTTTTTCTTCTTTTGTATTTTTATGTTACATCTTATGTAAGGGAAAGACATTGAAGTTCTTAAACTAAATTTATTGAATTGCATTAAACTAAGGTAGGATTGTGTTTATATCTGAAAACGGGAAATTATTAGTGCAATGCAATAGATTTATTTCTCTAAGTTTATCACCTTATAAATGTTATCTTGGTCTACCACACCCTGAATGTAATCTAGGTTTATCACCTCTCAACTGTTATCAAGGCCTATCACCCCTCAACTGTTATCTAGGCTTATTGCCCCTCAAATGTTTTCATTATATCATCATCATCGCCACCACAAGCAACTTGTTTCCGGCCTGTGGCCATGTCAGTATGGTAAAATGCCTCCATCTTACTTTATCGATCCTCAAATATTTTTTGGGTCTAGGAATTTGTGAATACAGACAAAAACACATGATTAGGTGGGTAAATATAATTTGATAACTCTTTGCGAAAAGACCGTTCAACCCATAACTTTTGAAGAAGGAAAACCCATTAAAGTTAGAGGGAGTGATGTGGCAACACTGTTTCTGGAGTTTCACTGTCACTGGCGGTTAGACTTAAACAGGCTAGGTTGGTATTGTCTAAGCAGCACTGAACTACACACACATAGAATACTGGGATATGGCAATGGCCATGGGAGCACCTGACAGTCTGACAAGGCTTGAAATATCAGCAGCCACACACAGCCCAGGATGATTCATCCCCTTAACCCCAAGTCAAAGTTGGCTTCATTTGCACATCAAGATAGCACACACACATTATATATATCCATATATCCATAATGTACTCCCTGTACCCCCCACTCTTTCCCGGAAAACTCCATTCCTAATCTTGTTTGTCCTTGTGACTGCTAACATACTCCTCGCAAACTTCAGTCCTATCCCCTCTTATATTAATGTGTTAATGTTTCTGCTTGTTTAAAAAACAATCTACATTTATAAAAAGAGTAATTCATGAATTTTACTAATTTTGTTTTATAGATTGCAAAAAGTGTTGTCCTTAGCATTGTACCTCAGATATTGTAGACATCAAGCCTACCAACATGGAGGAGCTGACGGAGGTGATAACGGCGGCAGAGTTTCACCCAGTTGAATGTAACCTGTTTGTATATAGTAGTAGTAAGGGCACTATTAGGCTTTGCGACATGAGATCGGCTGCACTCTGCGATAGGCATTCAAAATGTGAGTACCAGAACCTTTCTAAAATTAACTGCAGCTTAGTACCTTTTTTTTTTCAAGTGACTATTATATTCATGTCTATTTGAAACTTTATTTAAAAAAATTAAGTTGATTACATATGAATTTGTAAAAATATATATCCTAACTTTTTTTTTAGCACTCAGCAATAGCTCTTCATATAAAAATTCAACTTTAACTTACAATTATAACACAGAATAGAGCCGCCTCGATAAGCAAGAAACTGTTGATCAGACCTTCAGCTCTTAACACAATTTAATGCTACATAGCATTATTCCAAAATATGGTTTATGTCAAAAAAGTTTCAACAGGGCTCTTTTTCTTTAACAATCCTATTGAGTTTTAATAATAGAAAAAATGTGTTAAAATGCGACATTAGCTCATTTCCAATGACTTTTTAAGCATTTTGGCGATATCTGAGACTAGGCTTGATGAAAAAGGGCTCTAGATTTAACCTTAATCTAAAAAATATAGTAATTTTTTGATAGGCTCACAACAGAAAATCTTAAGATATCTGAAAACAATATTGAAGCGACAAGCTTTTCTCTCTACCTTGAAATAAGTGTCATAGTTTTTTTTACCCCCCATTGACATGACAATGGGAAATTGATTGTTGGTGAGGGCTGAAAGTAGTAGAATAAGTTTAGACAGAACAGAAAATTACAGTGAACTCTCTTAATAGAGGACATCTTCCGGGACCAAAAAAAGTCAGTTATTTGGGAAAATTATTTTAAAATATTTAAAATCTTAACACTCTAACACAGTTTAACTCTGTATGAGTCTAGATACTGTGGAGATTAACCAAAATAATATAGAATGAGATTTGCAAGAAACATACTTGTAAAACAGTAGAATGATTGTTAAACTTCTAGTCATTGAAACATTAAAAGTGAGTAAAGGAGTTAATTTATTATAAGAAGAAATAAAAATAATTATTATTTTTATTTTGGAATAATATAAATAAATATGAATTGAAGAAGATAACAAACAATATTTATTAAGGACAGAAACCTTAAGTCAGGAAAAATCAATGAACTTATATACCCACTTCCCTAAGAATACCACAAAATATACTCAAAAATGTTAAAGAGCAAAATGGTTGTACGATCAGAAGGATTGACATAGTCCTAATATATTAAAGTGTTGACAATTAGCATATGAAATAGTCAAGGACTTGTCATACATAATAGAGAATAAATAAACAAATCACATGAATGACAATTACACTAAAATTTAATAAAAAGTTGTGACAAGGATTGATTGTACTTAATTGAAGGAAAATTAAAGGTAACAATCTAATTAACTGCCTAAATCTATTTACTGTCAATCAGCTTTAATTACACCAACAATAATTATAAAAAAGTTAATAAAATGGATAATTGCATGATGGCTTGTAAGTATATAACAATACAGTGTAGAAACAGTGTACAATAATGTAAAGTGATAATGAAGGAAGCCAACCTGAAAGGATAGTTAGGCTAGGTCTAGATAAGAAGAAACACACTTCTCTCTTCATGTCTTCTTAAACATTCATACTTCCCACTTCTTCAAACTTCTTCATTTGCACATTAGTTTGAATTTTTGAGAATATTACCTTTTCATTAATGTCTCTTCATATGAAAAATAAGTATTTCTGGAAATTCAAACCAATGTGCAACTGTGGAAATTTGAAGAAGTGGGAAATGTAAAAGTGTGGAAAGAAAATAGAGAAGTGTGTTAGTTCATATCTAGGCCTAATTATCCTTTCAGGTTGGCTTCCAATAGAGGGTTTCTGCACTTTGTTGATAAAAAGTTAAGAAAATTGACGTTTTAAATAATCTGATATTTCCCCAAAATATGCTTCAGTAACTTAAAAATTTACCCTATAAGAATCATAAGCAAAGAAACTTGAAGCGTTTCATATTTCTTTTATTATTCCTTATTGTAATCGTGCATGATCACATCTTCTGTTCCATTTCCATTCCTTTATACACAGTTGTACATGCGCGTTGTACAAGCTCTCGTTAGACATTATTTTATTGAGAAATTTACTCCAATTCGATTTTTAATGCTTATAAAAAAGTTTATGCTGATACTTTAAAATAAAAATTGATATGTCAAATAACATTTCTATCAAACAATATAAAATAGTAAAGGTTTTTTTAAATTTAAATGTGGCAAGTTTGGTAACATATGCATTGCAATAAATAATATCAACTTTGATTTTAAACAGATTAACCAACATAATTCTATAACTAAATCATTGCTAAACTGGAGCTAGCTTTATAGCTAAACATATCAAACAATTAATATGAGTTTTAAATATCTTAAGTTTGAAATCATTTAATATAATAATATATTCTTGATTTTAATTTAACATAAATTATTATTTTAGAAAGGTACCAGGTAAAAATAGTAAAAGTAATCATTCAATTATTTAGTAATTTTCTTAGCTATTTTTACTTTCATTGCTTTGTCATGGCAACACAAGTAAACAACTTCAATCTAGTATAATTCAAAATGAACGACAATATTGAATAAATTTATCGGTTGACAATGGTTTTAAAGCTCTATTACATTATTAATGTGAAAATTGAAATTAATTTTTAACAATTTGTTAAGCAACCGAATGATTTATAAGTGGGAATGCTGATATTATCTCAATTAAATAGACTATGCTTACTATTGCATTTTAAAAATTGATTATTAAGTACATCAAGTGGAAGCTCAAAAATGATGAGCCTGCAAAACTTGCGATCTCGATTTCGAGCTTAAGCGATGAGCTTTGAATATGAGTACTCGCAGAGCCCTACTAAATACATAATAGGTATTGTAATTTAAAAAAAAAATACAAACTACAATAATCAAACACACTCAAGCTTGGTCAATTATGTCACGAGAGGAAAATACATCACCTATCAACCAGATTCTGGGGACAAACCAATCCCCCCCCACCATCAACCAAACTTAGGTATTGGTCAACTAGATACATGAACTGTATATTTAACCAGTTCTTGATTTGGCTATTGATTCTGATATAAGTATAAAGGGCTTTGGTTGTAATTTTTTTTAACATGATTTATTCAAGAGTTTTAGTAAATAATGTGTGTCTCTTTTGGTAGTGTTTGAAGAGCCAGAAGATCCAACTAACCGAAGTTTCTTCTCTGAGATAATTTCTAGTATATCAGACGTAAAGTTATCCAATTCTGGGAGGTATATGATATCTAGAGATTACTTATCAGTGAAAGTGTGGGACTTACACATGGAGACGAAACCCATAGAATCTTATCCAGTGAGTGAATTATTTATTTATTTTTAATATAAATTGGGTTTATGTAAATATAAATAAATTATCTTTCCAGGTAAAGCCCATACTATATAGTCTTTAAGTTCCATATCCATATAGTCCTTAAGTCCTTAATTACGTTTACACAGTCCTTATCCGTAATCACGTGTTCATGCCAACCAATGAGAAATTTGGAAACAACATCCAACTAAACTTGTAGAAATTAAATTTTCTAGAGTTAGACGTAAGCAGATGTCATCTGTGAAGTGGACAATATCCCAGTAGAACAGTTATTAACAAAAGTAACTAAACATATTTCGATAAAACATCCAGGATAGTCTACACTTGAAAGTTAGGTTAGGTACAATCACAAATAATTAGAGATGGGCCCCTCAAATCCACCAAATCCTGACAAGTATTCGAGATTCGAGTATTCAGTGTTTTACTGGATTCGTTGGTCGAATCTTTCACCTCTTGTAAACAAAGCATAATATTTTGAATTCAAAAATTACTTAGCGAGTCCTACTTGAAAAGCACAACTTAATCTGTAATCTTTATTTTGTCGGACAAAAGAGATAAGCTTGAATAAAATCACATTTAAAAAAAATATTAGGAGTGGGAAATCTAATGTGTCTAATACTCTATCTACCCTCCCACCTCAATGGGAAACTTTGACTCAACCTTTTGAGCGCATGCTCACTTTTAAAACTTTCAACTCACGAACAATCTTGTAAATATTTTAATGAAAATCAAAACTAGAATTACAAATAAACTCAAAATAAATAAAACAAATTAAGGCTTTTTTTAACAGAAATAAAAACACCTTACACATGATACAATATCAGCCGCCACTACACACGGCACAAAGGGCACAAAGTCGTTTGTCATGGCGTATATTATGTTTACTCACCAGATGGATGATTAAATAAAGATACTGTTAATTCTTAATACCCAACTGGTTTTAATTATCTACAACTAGGCAAAGAACCCCAATTTATTGCATATTACAATCTTTAAGTTAGATATTTTGATGGGTTTCATGAAAAATAAATACTGTCAACAGTCAGACACTAATAAAACTGTTAATTTATGCCTACAGGCCTATGTATGGTATATCAATTGTTTGTTTAGAATCAATTCATGTAATCTGATCACTTAGTAAGCGCTATCAAGCTTTGAGAATCAAATAACACTTGCTAATTTATAATTGGTTTTTAAATTGATTTTAACTAAGAGTTTATTACTTTTTAAATATTCAAACTTGGTCCTGCCCAATAAAATGAGAATGAACATATTGCAAGAGTTGAAAATATGTCCATCTTTTAAATAGAATGTATTCTCAGAAATTGATATATTGCAAGAATGGAATATATTTATTGTTTTCTACGCGAAGATAGATAATAGATATATAAGAAAATTATAATAAAACATACTTAGACATTATTGAGTTCATGATTTCCAATGAAAGTTTAATTGTTAAGCATGTTGTTTTAGTTTTTATTAAAAAAAATCTGTTTGTATTCTTAGTTTTGCTTTCTTATTAAAATAAATTTTAATCCTTCATTGGCCTAATTTGTTTGTTTATTTCTCTTTTTTTTTTAGAAACTTAACTCATCCTATCAACACTTTTAAAAATAACTAAAAGACACTCAAATTTTGATAGATTAGATTTTTAAACAAAATAATTAAATTTTTAACAATTTGCCATGATTCGGATTCAAGAAATAGTGGATTCGACCCATCTCTGCATATAATATCTTTAAAACATGAGCTAGTTTGTCTTATTGCTACAAAATTGCCATTGGTGCTTTCATTTCGATGTGTGCGCACTCTTACTTTGCTGGGATTGGTAGTCCTTAGCAGTCCATATCGGCTAGTAGAAAGTTGAGTCAATTTCGACGAAGTGGAGAGAACTAAGGAATTAAGGATACAGACTCTGTGGACAATACAATCTGTTAGTGTGGAGTAGAGATCTCAAGGGGTATTACGCACCTTACAGATAAGAAGTCTGTAGATGGGGCTTAACTCTTAAGTTATAATTCAAAATAACACTGTCCTTGTCTACAGTGCATATTTATTTTTCTAAAGACACCTTTACTTTGTTCTTATACACAACATGCAATGCAACTCTCTATTAATGTTCATGAAATTATTTTTATTTTATTCCTTTAGCATATATAAGCTTATTTTTACTTTTCTTTTTGTACAATGGCAGATCATCACCAGGTTACAAAAAATACTTTTTATTTTCATTTTTTTTTTTTGACTAGTGTTCCATCGGTAGAAATCCTGATTATTGGGGAACAAAAGGATTGGATTGTGTTAAATAAAGGGTTTTATTTAATTTCTTATAGCACTGCGTCTTACTAGCTTTTCAGGTTAAATCCTTATGTACCAATTATGCTAATGGTTTTAGGGACTAGGAAGGTTATATTTAGAGAAAATGTACTTGTATTTGTGTAGAGGGAGGACGGAAAACCATTTTGGGATAAAAACCTCTGTATACCTGATCGAGCCTCGTTCTCCTCATCATTGGCAGTTTAGTCCAACACAAGAGTAGCACGTTTGGCCATGTGCCACCAAAGCGCGTTATTTCGGTACTAAAAGCTGGTAAATAAAATACATTTTGCTGGTGAAAGTGGTAAAAAAAACACAACTTTTCAAACTTAGTGGTCATTGATGTGGATACATAAACTATAGTTAAATTTCTAATTATTAAATTTTAAATACTTTTCTTTGGTCACAATTCAATTGTTGTAATAGCCAGATCAAACACACATTTTACTTATTTACCCATTGTCTTTGTATTTGAGGAGGGAAGTAATTTTTTTAAATGAAAACTTTGATTTTATATAGGAATATTAAAAAAAAAAATTAATAATGCAGTTGATACTATTTTTACTAGTAATTTCGGACAAAGAACAAAATACAGTAAGTAGTCTGTTGTGTTTAGTTTGGAAATGGATAATTCTCATTTAAAGTGAAATAATTTACCTTAATTCACGTATAAAAGGCCAAGTAATAAATTTCGAGGAAAGATTCAATTTCGTTTCATTTTGCGTATGTATATTACATTCGAAAATTCTACACTGAGCCTTACACGTATGATATTAATTTTAATGTGCCCAGTTAAAGTTTGTAAAAACACGTCTCACAATACCTTGATTTCCCTATCCATTGGTCACTATTTCAATCCTTATCACTTAGAGCCTTAACTTGTTGTTAGATTGTAAGAGGAACTTGTTCAAGTAAAAGGTTACATAGTTTGTTATTCTCTCTTTTCACCTTTTGGGGTTGTTATAAATGGAAGGGTACAGGAAAGAGATAAAAACTAGAGAAGGGTCGAATCCACTATTTCTCGAAACTGAATCTACATTTTATTTTCGAATCTCAAATCTGAATCCTAGCAAATTGTTAGAAATTTTAATGATTTACAAATAGACCTACATTACACAATATAGGCCTAAGCTGTAAATTAAAATTTATCTCAATCATGCTTTCAATTTTAATCAACCCCAACCACCCCTCGCAAAATACTGGTTAAAATTCAGCCAAATTAAGCAATCTAGATTCATATTATTGTTTAGAAATCAAATCAATCAAAATTTGAGTGTCTTTAAGTTATTGTTAAAAGTGTTGATCAAATGAGTTAAGGTTCTTAAAAAAAAGTGAAATAAACTAACATATTAGGCCTAGTTACCTTTTGATCAACTTTAATCATCTTGAGGTATTATAATTTATTTTGATAAGAAAGCTAAAATTAAAATACAAACAAAAAAGACTAAAGCAACATGCTTAACAATTAAACATACATTGGAAATAGTGAACTCAATAATGTATATTAAAACACAAACATATTTTCGACTCTTGCAATATGTTCATTCCTATTTTACTGCGTTTGAATATTTTTACAATTACTTCAATAACATATTTGAAAAAATCTCTTAGTTATTTGTAATTCTAGTTTTGATTATCAGTTTTTAAAGAGCGTGTTCATTAAAATATTTATAATATTGTTCATGAGGTGAAAGTTTCAGAATTAAGCATGCACTGAAACGGTTGAGTCCAAGTTTCCCATGGGGGTGGAAGGGTAGGGTATTAGGCACATTAAACTTTCTACGCCTAACAATTATTATTTTAAAAAAGAAGATTAAATTCAGGTTGATCTTTTTTGTCCAACAAAATAATGATTACGTATTAAGTTGTGCGTTTCAAGTAGGCCTAACTTAATAATTTTTGAATTAAAAAATCAAAATATTATACTTTGTTAATGAGGTGAAAGGTTTGACCATCGAATCCAATAAAACACAGAATCTCGAATACTTGTCAGGATTTGGTGGATTCAAGTGGTGATTCAAGTATCTAATAAAAACACATTAAATAAAATATAGCCTTCCTCAATAGTGTTATAAAGCATATTGTTTTTGTTTTCTTTTATGTTTTTCTATCCCTTTTTCTTGTATCTTCCATTTATAATATTCAGGGAGGTATGTTATATTGGTCGATGAGATATAAAAAAAAAATCTTCCTTCAAAATGTTTTTAAATTACGAAGGCTATAAAGGGTGTCAGGAGTTGAAGGGAATGAGAGTTGATCTTAGACGTCCACATTTAGGAGCTTCCGCCTCTATTAAAAACATTACAGTGGAACAGCCATAACCAAAAATACTGATAGTTGCTGCTAAAGTTGAACACTAGTTTAGCACCTTTAGAGTGTTTTCAGAAATTTGTCTCCAATTTATGGTTGGTTTGAACAAAGTAGGCTTGATATGGGTAAATTGGTTTGCCCTCTAGTTAAGAGGTGTAGGTCTTAAAAAACCTAATATTATTATGTTTTGTTAGGTACACGAGTACCTGCGTTCGAAGCTCTGCTCCTTGTACGAAAACGACTGTATCTTTGACAAGTTTGAATGCTGTTGGAATGGAAACGACTCTGCTATCATGACAGGCTCGTACAACAACTTTTTCCGAATGTTTGACCGCACAACTAGAAGGGATATCACACTGGAAGCCTCTAGAGAAATTGCTAAGCCTAAGACTGTGCTCAAGCCTAGAAAAGTGAGTTTGTCACATCTTGTTGGTTATTTACCAAAATGACCCCAAAAGATTCACTTTAAAAAAAATATATCAAAACAGCCTTGATAGATATAAGTTTGGCCTATAATCACACCCTCTACCCACCCTGAAAGGTAGCAGTCTTTCCTTTATGTATGGTACTATGGCCCTCTCTTATTTAAACTACACCATAGTGGAAACATGCAAAGTAAGCTTTCTTTCCCCTTTTCTGGGTAAATGGGGAGTACCGATGAGGACTAATTATTGCTACAGAAGACTCTTGGAATCTTGACACTCGATAACTTGACATTCCGTGTAACTCGACACACACGTGCACACAGTTGTTTGCGCCAGGTATCACAATCCAAGGTCATTCATCTGTATAACCTCTCAGTTGGATTGTATAACTCGAGTGGAACACTCATGCTATGGTGTTTTCCTATGTTTGTTAGTTTTCCAATTCACTAACGTGTTATTTGAATAAATATTATATGTACAGTACTGTACTGCATTTCTGTATATTACACATATGTGTATACACCATTACATTAACATATACAGTACAATTATACCTATAATATTTCATACTGTACTGTAATTCATCCTAGTTTAGTAAACATGCATCTTATTCAAGTTCATTCATAAAACTCGACACCATTTCAGTCCACAATAGGTTGAGTTTCCGAGACTACTGTATATCAATGTTTATATCCGTTACAGTTTCCAGCCTGTGACCTGGGTCAGTATTTTATTCAAACCATCATATGTTCCACTACCAGTTTGCAAGGCCTCTCGTAGCTTCACATGCCTTATAATCTAACTTAGTCAAGTACAGTCACAACTTCCATCACTGGCCATTAATTCATCACTGGGAAAGGGTAAACCCACATTTCACCAATGATAAATTTTTCGGCCATGCGGGAAGTTGGAACCCGCGACTCTTAGCTCAGTATACAGACATGCTACTGACTGTGCGAAGGTGTCGGACTGCTGTATCAATATATATCAAAATAGTTTTTAATCACCACAATAAATTGTGCCCTTAATTCTTTAACGTTGACATAGTTATCTCAATATAGATATACCTTGATACTAATAGCAAAAATATAACTTTGAGCCTCAATGGCTAACCAGATGAAATAGTTAAATTTTCTAACTGATTTTATTTTTCACACACATAATTTAGTGACTTTTTATTGCTATTTGTTGGCCACTGCTTTTATTCTATTATGAAGAGAATTTAATGTATTTTTTAGTTATTGACTAAATTTGGAATATTATGTATGGCTTGTTATGTATATAATCATACGTTCTATGATTTAAGACATAGGTACATCACAAATTTTAAAAACTCAATATTAAGATGTTAAATATTTATGCACATTATAAAAATTTGAAAGAAAATTAATGGGTTGTATTGGCTACGTTAGGAAATAGTCTGTATTTGGGGGTTGCTTATACTCCTGTTATTATGGTAATTTTTTACCGAATAGTAGGCACTAATAAAGATGGACTCCTAGTATTGGAAAATTTTAGGTCACATTTTTCTTGTTGATGAGAGTTTTTCTTTTCTTCAATTACAATCAAATTTCTTTAGTTGCTATAATGTTGGTTCACATTCAGTTGAGTAATAAGTTAATGTTAAAAGATCTGGCTGTGAGGATTTGTACTATAAATATCTTACAATAAACCAATATTATACATCTCTATAACTCTTAATATAATCTACACTCAAAATTTAAATAAACGCCTTTTAATAATCTCATATAGTCTTGAGGATTAAATAGACCAATCCTAAAAAAAGGACTTTTAAATATTTTGTATAATGTTACCAAGAAATTTTATTTTTACACAAGAAAGATGATAGAAGATAGAATAAGTAGTATTAAGAAAACTAAAGTTTTATGTATAAAATTATGTGACCAAAATTGATTAAAATTTGTTCTTCTTGAATAAGCTGTATGAAATCACTCCTTGATTTAATCTGCCAGGCAAATAAAGATTTTGTATATGAATCGTCAACAAACTTTTGCTACAAAGTCGTGCGGTGACCTTGTGGTCTAGGGGTAAGGTGTCAGACTTCTATGCTGGCGGCCGGGGTTCGATCCTCGGTCCCGGCAAAGATTTATCTGATTACCAAACCCTTCCTTCACCTCTGACAAGACATCTTGTGAATGTGAGGAATGCCAGGCCTCCACCGTGGTTCGGATTCCACGTTAAACTGTAGGTCCTTCATTTCATCTCACAATCACCCTACCATTACACATTAGCGTAAGAGCGTATAACCCGAACGGGTAGTAAGACGCGGTGCTAATAATAATAATGCTACAAATTCGTCGTTAATTTCAATCAGAGGACATGTTTTTGAAAGTACTGTTCAGTGTTGACATTGTTTATGTAAAGAGGTATTTACACCTATTCTTTGCACAGGTTTGTTCCGGAGGTAAACGCAAGAAGGATGAGATTAGCGTAGATTGTTTGGACTTTAACAAAAAGATTCTCCACACAGCGTGGCACCCCACGGAAAACATCATCGCCGTTGCTGCAACAAATAATTTGTTTATCTTTCAGGACAAATTCTAGCAACATACTCACCAGGTAAATGAAAGAAAAAGCATATTTCATTAAAAACAAAGGGGGGTTTGTATATGTTTATTTCTTCACATTTTTATTCTGTATGTGATAAAAACAAAAAATGTTTGCCCATCCGTGATCTGATGTGTATTGTGTTGATGCATTTCCATTTCCATTAACCCTTTTGCACTCAGGGTATTTTCACTAGACTAAGCCAAACACTCAGGCAAATTTTCACATATTTACCTTTAAACATTTTAAATTTTCTCATAAAAAATATTTTTAGTTTATATACATGAAGAAAATCACACTTATACTATACACATTGTAGATTTATAAAAAAATATTACATACATTATTAGATTACTGTTTTTTTGTAAAGAAATCCAAAATTTTTAAAATCTTAAAAATTAAATTAAATTTTCTAATTCAGAGAAAAAAATTAATATATTTATTTCTTGTCTTCCTTATTTATCAGTCATCCTGCAAGAAAGAGAATTTATTTCTGTAAAATGTGATACTAGTTTGGCGTTTGAAACTTATTCTGATTCTGAACTACATAACTTTTTGTAAAATCATGTATACTTACATTTGGAGTCAGCATCTGTGTTTGAGTAAAACATTTGGTACACACTGTCCTGGCTCTCCTTCGCTTTTCCTTGGTACTACATACCGTACATTGAGACTCCTTTTTGTCGGGGAGTTTTCTTATTCCTCTGGCTCCTCGGGTTTCACCCGCCACCATGTTGTTATTCATGGATAGCCACTCCTCCCCCAAGCCCTCGATGATCGACACTGTATAATGATATCTCGTTTTCAGTTTGCCAGGTTCCTCGTAGTTTTCTTTATAAAGAATGTAGCTATTTAATACCATTCTAGCTATGATGTTGAAAGCTACCTTTTTCCAGTACCTAACAGTCCGCCTTTCATCTAGGTAAGTGTAAAAGCATCATGTCAGATGTGTCAATACCACCCATAAACTTGTTGTAGGTTGTTATTACTTCGGGTTTGGTAATCCTATTTGCCTCGGGCCACCTTGCTGGAACTTCTTGTTCCCGTGCTGTTGCAAAACTGGAGAGAAGAAGAACTGGATTTTTCTGAGATTTTTTCTCATGGAAGGCACATGCGAGAACTGGACCGGATCTAAAATACATCTTCTGACCTAAAAATTTAGATTTGAATTGCTGTGGCAAAAGTTTCCTGTTTCTCCTTACTGTTCCAGTTAGGTAGGTGCAGAGGACGTATTAAAGGAACTGACATAAAAAAATTATCAACAAAAACATGATACCCTTTGTTGAGGTACCCACCTATCTCCAAAAGTTTCATGACGACAGTGTACCCCAGACCATTTTTTTAAATATAATTTTTATCTTCTTGGGATCTGACATCTCTATGTAAAAAAGCCTAGGCAATAATTAGATACAGAGTCACAAATCATCCAAAATTTGATCCCCCATCGGTGGTGGTGTTTGTTTGGCAGGTATTGCACTAGGTTGGTTTTATTTTTTGTACCCACTAGACTTTCATCAACACTAAGCTGCTAATGAGGTATATAGTGGTGCCTAAATACACTATTTGCATGCTCTACAAGAGGTTTGTATCTTGCACACAGATCATATCTAGGTTCTTCGGGGCCCGGCAAAACTTTGTTGTTCACAAGATGGAAAAAGCGAAGCAAGTGAGAAAATCGGTGTTAGTGAACATTTGTCCGAACCAAGGGGTGACTTGTGAAGACAGAGTTGACCAGTAGGATGAAATTGTAGGCTTATTGTAAGAAAGCAAATGGAAAAATAATCAAAAACAACACAACTAGATAAAATTCAATTTGATTATGTCCATCGATATTCTTAACCCATTTGAGGAGTTAACCGTGTTTAATACTAAAGAGTGGTATTGAGATTTTTAGCATATAGTATCGTTCATTGCGATACCAGGCAATACTATGGGTATCGAATATCTTATCAGACCACAACACGGTAGCTATTTTTAATGATAACCTAACAAATCCTTAAAAATCCGAAACAATAACCAAATATCCTGTGATCTGTGTTATACCTTTAAAATCCGCTAAAATGGATAAAATCTGTAAAGAAAAATTGCACTATTGTATTTATATTAAATAAAGATTCTAAATGTTATCTTTTGATGTAGGCCTAACCCAATCCTTAATTTGTGATTTTAAAACGACCCCTGGCTTTTGAAGCTACAAATTTGGGGGAAAACCTCGTCTTAGATTCAAATAAATACGGTATGTTTCATTCATTCCCTTGGAACTCAGCAATGCAAAGTGTCAACTGGGTTATTCCCATTGCTAAATCCATATTTTGCTCATTCGCTTTTATGTGTTTCTATCAGGGCTTTGGAGTCCGTACTCTAAGCCATAGTGTCCGACTCCTCTTTTTCGACTGTCTGACTTAAGACTCCTTCATAAATAGATAAAGTATATTAACTAGTAATAACAAATTTACTGCAGTAAAATGCTCCAGTACAGATTATTTCTTGAAAATTTTGCTTTGGCATTGTGAATATATATTTAAATAAATGTGTCAAACAAAATTACAAATATAGATCTCAAAGAGTAAAAAAAGTTTAAATTAAAATGATATAGTTTTAATACCATACATTTTTATTTTAAAGCCGGAGTCAGTCTGTCCATTTTACCTACTCCGACTTTAACTCCACAGCTCTGGTTTCAATCATACGTCTTCTACCTTTTTCCATGTGTATCAAAATATATCTCAAAAAGTGAAAAGAGGTTTTCCATATATAGCTATATTTTATATGTATTTATATGTAATGTGTTTACAGTGTAACGTGAAGTGCTACTGACCCGTACAACACTCGAAGCCTTAATAAAATAAAAGAGTGAGAAGTGCGCTCGCTGGGGGGACTTCTCAAGCAGCCCAGACGTGACAGACAGCTGTAGTGTGGCTGCTGCTGCCCTTTATCTGTGATTAGCCCCGAACGGAAGTGCAACGATATAGAACTTTAAAACTTGTGTGAGGAAAAAAAAAAGTGCTTACACTGTGGTGAAAATGTTCTTTTTTTGCTGCCATGTATCGTTTGTTTGAAGGAAAAAAACCCAGTTTAATGAAATCATTTGGACAAATACACGTTTTTCATAAAATAAAAATGTGTAGGGCTTCGTATTGCCATATTCATAATATTTTTAATTTCAATTTATCGAAACAGGGAAGCTAACATTCAATTTCGATTGTTTATGTTTAAAGAAATGGCATTCTCCCAACTTTTTTCTAGCCCCAAGTCGATTACTTTATTGAAAGGTATGACTTGGTTTGTTCATAAGCATTGTTTGAAACTATTGTTTCAAATTAATTACACAGAGGAAAAAATAAGTTTAAGGAGGATAAATTAAACATAGGAATAGTGATTAAAAAGACAGTAAAAGTATAAATCATTGCTGAATGACATGTTTAATAGCTTTTTCACAAAAAAGTGTGTATGCATTTACATCTACATCACTATATTTCATATTGTGCTACCTAAACTATTTTTTATTTAATTCTTCAATATTTCATCTTCTCAAATTAAGCTGCCTGCCAAAAAAAAAAAGTGTATGCTGGCTATAGACTTCAAAAGTAAATGCTTCACCTTTCATTTATTATCAGTAATCCATTTAAATGTTTGAAATCCAGTATTTCTACATTTCTAAAAGCATTATTTTAATGATATGGCTGTAAATTTCATCTGTTTGAGAAAATAACCCAAGATTTATCCAGCCTATTTGTATGCAACTTATAGACCTCTATGAGTGAGGATGCTACTCATTGGTATGAATGATTCTATTGATGTGTAGTCTATGCATTAGCTTCATTTATCATACAAACAAAACTTATATCAAATATTTATAAAGCGAAGCTTGTATGCTTAATCGTATAATAATAAAAGAAGCGAGTTATATTACTGCACAAATCATGTCAAGACCCAGATTGGTTTTTCCATTGTAAATGGTTCAATTAAATTTATACTATTGCCTGAATGGTTTTTAAGTATTTTTAGGTAAGTCTTCACTTGCATTACATAATTTTTGCCATACATATTATATTTTTTTATTACTTTTTGTGAGGCGGCTGTTTGATTAAAACATTAGAATATAATTGACTTTTTTTATATTTCATATTGTGCACGTTTAGTAAGCTTGGAAATTGTGTGAATGTTTTTAAGTATGTTTGAAATGTTGTGTGGAGGTCACGAAGTTTCTTTTTAAAATCTTCCATCCTTCCTTAAATTGTTTAGCAGGAATTATAACGAAGACAACTGAGTATTTGTAATAATTTTTTTAGAAGTTGAAACCATCATTTGAAAGCATGTTTGCGCAGAGATTATTTAATCCATTTCAAAGTGGAGTACAATGGCGTCTGTTTAGGAACAAAAAATTGGTATCTAACCATGCTTTGTAATTCAGTTTATAACTGCCATAAAATAAATTTAATTACCAAAACTACAAATAAGTTTAGTTTGTTTCTTTTATTTTCCTCTCATAATAAATGAAGCAACAGGGAAGTTGGTTAAGAATATACCTAATAAGACTTTTACATTGAACATAATTTACATTTTTGTAAGGTGTGCAAAATCGGTATTTCCAGGAAAGCAAACACAGGCTACAATATCTTCACCTCATCACCTTTAACACAAAATTGTTTCAACACGTCTCCAAGAATCACATTCAAACACCCTCCTAATTTCCTCAACATTCTGTTTAACCCTGAACTGCTCAACCCAACCCCAAACATCTTACAAAAGGTTCCTACCCTTATAATAAACCGGGATGCACCTGCAAAATTCACCAACCTTCCGCCTCATTCAACACCAGACTCACACTATTGAAATACCCCATGAAAGGTCACTGACTGATCCAAAGAATATCTTATATACCAATTACTATGCAGCAACTACTGCAATACTGGATACATTGGCCTATCACGGGGACACTTAAGACAACGAATGAATGGGCACCATTGATACCAACCACAACAACCTGACAAACCCGTAGCCCTTCATGCCCAAACACATAATACAGATTTTGACTCATGTTACAATTGGAGCCCTCCCCAATAGGTGCATTGTTTCTCAGCCTAGGGGGTGGGAACTTGCTCTCCAATATATTACCAAATACAGGCAGCCACTTCCTATAACATTCTATATAACATCCCCTGCTTTCCTTTCCTTCCAAGCAGGCCTACTCACACCGGCCAATCGTTTATATATAAACAATACTAACAGATGATTAATTATAATATAAATACAACTACCAAGAGTCAAGACGCAAGTTTGAACAAGCAACTACAGAATCCAAGAAAAACTCAAGAAACGGGCAACAGCGGTATCTAAGTGTACAAGATCTACCTCGAGCTGTCCTGCCGTAGTCTAGTTGGTGCTTTACTCTCTTCTGCTGAAGAAGGGCCCTGATGTACCCTGAACATTTCATAATTATGAGTTTTTAATTGTGAACTTTTGAGGCTTACGGTTTTCTGTTAAGTGTGTAGACCTTACTCTTCTAACTTCTTTTCTATGTTTATTAATATTTCAATATAGCCGTTTGGTGCCATTTTTCCTTTGTTTACATACCTTTAATAAAAGATGTAAAGAAATAAATTAATTTGTTTTAACATTTTAACCAAAATTTTGTTTCATTGACACATGAGAGGTTAGGTTAAGGGTAATAGTGCATCGGATTCTTTTTGAGAATTTTTTTTCCCTCAGCAAGAACTCTAATTGTGTTTTGATTTAAAAAAAATTATATATATGTTTTTTTTATTATTTTAATGTTGCTTTAAAATCTGTTTTAACTGATAAAATTTGATTAATTTATTTACCTAAAACCATAATTTCTAGGTATTTGATTTTTTTAATATTTGACTTGATAACTTACTTTAGATGAAAGTGTAAATATTTCAATACAATCACCTAAATACTTTTTAAATAACTAAACATTACTTCAACATCTAGAAATAACATTTTTACAAAGGAGTTTGTAATTATCTATTTAATTTTCTGGTGGATTGGTTATGAACTAGCAGATGTTTTATTATTGCCTCTAAGAGGTCGGCTTTTAAAACTTTTGATGAATCCATCTCGTGGTGTAAATTGCTTTAACACTTCACTTACTTAATACATTTTTGCATGGAGCTTCCATGTTTGACGGACTTGACAATATCTGAATCTTGCCCCTTATTATTTTCTTTCGCAGCTTGAACTTGTGAGCTGATGACAGCATTCCCAGCTGTGGATACCGCCACTTAAACAAGAGTATCAGTTTATCCCATCTCATTCTGAAGCTCGGCTGGTCAACTCATTCCACAATTTAGTGATTCCATATTTTAGCTTCAGAGCAGTAGGTTGGTCGTACACTTTTGAACCTTACTGGGAATCTTTTACAGATATTTTAATATGGCTAAAAACCCTCCGCTGAGTCGTATTCACAAGAGGAATAAACTTGCTAAATATGTTTGCTAGATGGAAAAAGAAACTAACTGGAAAGTAACTATTTTTTAGTAAATATATATCTATGTGGAATATCATAAATTTGTTAAATAATATCATTCTTATTTTAAAGATAACATTTTTGTTTTAGAGAAGTTATTGAGGCAAATAGTAATGTATGACTATGGAGTTTGATCCAGCTTGATACATCTCGTCTTCGTGAACCAGCGCAACATAAGTCAGGAGTTAATCATTTACCCCGTTTTTATTATTCAGTTTCTGACTAAACTAGAAATTGCAAATAACAATAACAAATACTATCACAAGGTATACCTTAAAAATAGTATGTCAATGGTGACACAAAATTTAATTTAGACTACATATCCTACACTGCTCAGTTTCTTAGTTTTTTACTAGTGTCTATGAAACCATCCTTCCTCCTCCCCTTCCCCCCCTGCCCTCCCTCTAAATGGTCAGGCAACATACGAAAAAATTGGGTGTTAAATTTGAAAAAACAACAACTAGATATTCCGTGCTCCCTGCTCCGGGTAAAAGTCCTTCCCCCAAAAAATTGCTTCCTTAATTCACTCTTACCTTTCACCCGACCAAAATAAACACCGTTAAAAACAAAAATTGAAAATCGGCTCCCCAACAACTGCAAGTTTGTTCCCCAACTATTACAAATCCTTATTTTTAAAATATGTTTGATGGAACCAAATTTGTTCCAGATTGTTCTAAAAATATTTGTTCAATTGTTCAAATTTGATTTATAAATGAAATGTTTGCGTTTAACTTTATTTCAGAGTCCCCTTATGGCTCGTCTACAAACAACATACCCGCTTGTCGGCCTTGTAATTGTTCAATCGCAAGCTTATTCGTAATTACATTCCTCTTAAATTCAAAATAGTCTTACAATGAAAAGTCGGAAGACGTAATTTTCACCAATAGGGATTAAGGCGAGTTAACCAATGAGAAAAATAATAAATATAACTCACTATGCCAATTGAATCATTGAAATAATGATCAATAGACCATTCAAATAAATAAACAGATAGTTTTGTTATTACAAATTAAGTACACTCTGATGTACATCTTTACCAAATTTCAGCCTATTAGCTATTCAGGAAGTTGGAGAATTAGTGATGTAAGTGAGGGTTTTCACATTTATGTATAGAGAAGATAAAAAATAACGAAGCTAGGTCTACTTTATAGATTCCCGGTGCGAAGAACGGATACACCAGCTATGCAGTATAATATTATACGAGTTAATTTGCATCGATGGATATAGGAAAGTATTGATCTTTAATTTATAATATATTTACTTTGAGCCATATTTATTCACCCACTCAAAGTACGTCAACTATCCCTATCCTGAGCTAGTTCTATCCAATCCACCTCTACATCCTATCACTTTCAGGTCCATTCTGATGTTATCCTTCCATCTGCGTCCAGGTCTTCCCAATGTTCGGGAGAGCAAGGAACCCCTTAAGAATAAACACCCTTAGTACACTCGGCCGGGATTTGAGCCTCAACCTCCCTATTACCAGCAAACTATACAAGATGAGCTTGACATTTATTCTATCTGTTGGTAATAAGTAAATCTATAAATCATTTATAAAGTCTGTTCATGATAGTTTTTTTTTGCCTGGATGACAGTTCAAAAATCATATGTTTAGGTTTTGGTTGCGAACACTTGTAAAAGATCACTGTTTTGTTATAAATGTTTTTTAATTACATGTTATATTTTACATTTAAAATAACATAAACTTAACTTTTCTTACATTGTTTCATAACTTAATAATCTCATTTTACCCAATCTGAAACAATATTTATGCCAGAAACTATTGATTTGGGAAAATGAGAAAAACTTTCAAGTATTTGTACCTTGTTTATTAATATTTTTTAAATATATGTAAAAAATACTTCATAACCTTGTACATTGACAGCGTAAAGGTAAAGATCAATTGAGGATTTATTTGAACAGAAAATGGCTTTTGAACATTTTGACTAATGTTGTTTATCAAGTTAATGTTTTTATACTTAAACATTTCTCAACAAGCTTTTACCATTGTAGAAATTAATGATTATCAAACAAAAATTTTGTGGGGGAAAACACTTTCTTATCACTAAAGTTTTATTAAAATAGCTCAAGTTTCTGTACTTTCCATTTTAAACCTCTCAAGTTTAGATTTTATCTGACAGTAAACAATAATAAAACAGCCATAGCTACTACTACTAATCTAAAGATTAATTTTCATTAGTAGATTCTTTGTCGATTATTGGCCAAGCAAAAATATCATTATAAAATAGTTTGATATCTTCTTTTTCAGGTAAGAATGGTCTAAATTTGATGATCTTGTTCATTTTCTTTGTATTGATAGGTACAAAGCTGTCAGGATAGGCCTTTATTGTTGGAAGAGTGATTTTTTCTGGCTTTGACGGTACCTTTGTAGCCATCAGAACGGGAGAAATGCATGAACTGATTTATCTTAAAAGAGATTTTCTGTTCTTTAGGTATATTCCTTCTTAGAGATTCGACAGCCAGGACATTCTTATAGTATCTGAACCCTCATGCTTTGAAGTCTATTATGTCACTTGAATCTGGTAACACTACAAGAAATGAGTGTTTATGGCTAGATGATAGAAGTATTTTGGTAAAACCTTTTATAGTGTAAATTCTATCACAGCGCGTGCTTGATTTTCCATGTCAATACATAAAATCTCTGTCGGGGGGGNGAAAATAGTTATGTACTGTTGTACTGTTCTAAAACTCCTAAACATGATCTCATCCACAGATCAAGTTAACACACACAGCCGATGTGTAAAACAAAGGAAAGCTGTATATAAAATTTATATTTAATATGCACCAGCACCTGTACTGGATTTTCTCTTTACTAGAGAAATAGCATCGGTTATTGACTTATGGTGTTACTCAAATGAACGTTATTTTCAAGGATGCATATTCTAAAAAAGGAAATAACAGACTAAAGTGATTTCTCAAGGAGAAGGTTTGTCTACGCTTGTAAAATGTGAATCCACAGTTAACTCATTTTGGCAAGAAAATGATTTATGGGGTTTCTCAACTCACCAATTCATTTTAAACATGATTAAAAGTATGTATTCTTCATTTTGGAATGTTCTATATGATACATATAGTGCAAACAATAATATATTTTAATACAAGCATCGTATTTACTCGTAAAAGAGAAAATACTTGTCATTTAAGTAGAATAAAACCATTAATAAGCTTTGTGCCCGACCTCAAATAAATATATAAATAATATTTGATTAAATTACTGTGGTTAAATATCAAATTCATACACTACCATACGTTTTCATTATCAAAAACCCACCTCAGCGTAGTTAGCTAATGTGCCAGTCGTGTTGAGCTAGACCACCGAGGACGGGGAGATCGAGGTTCGAATCTCGGTTGGGTGAATTTGGTGGTGGGGTGGTTCCTAAATGGTTTTACACTCTCCCTCCATGCAAATGCGGGTTTACTTCCTCTAAATTCAACCTTCCCCATTTCTAATCCATTAGTGTAATTAGTACTTAAGCATATAGCATATAGTGACAGATGTCAGCTGTTGGCGTATGGATATATTAGGGATTATTTCTATACTCCATTCACGGTAGGAATTACTCTCAGGAAAGGTCTTTATTCCTACCAAATCCTACTATATAATAGATTTCTGGTAGGGAAAAAGGCCTTTCAGAAAAAAATTTCTACTCTGAACAGACTTTAGTAACTTTTTGAGCTGTCATCCAAGTAAACTAAGGTTGTGAATGTATTATAGCCAGGCCTATTGTATTAGTACAGTAGCCCCATGGCTTCTTTGGTGCTGACTGACAGCTCACAGCTGACTTCTGACGGTCAACATTTAGGTACATACCTAAATGTTGACTGTCAGAAGTGACAGCAGCTAAAAACATGATTTTGCAGATCATATGGTTCGGCGTAGGGATACATAATTTGGTCTGGTAACTTTTCAAGGCTGTCAGTCAACACCAAAGAAGCCATGGAGCTACTGTATATGTTTATCTAGTAAAATGCTGCTTTATTTAATCTTTGCTAAATGAATCATCTTTACGGCTATACCATACAGAATGATATGTGAAAAATGACTAGTGTACCCATCTGGGATTTGAACCCGAGTGATATGCAAACAAGCTCAAGATTCTCTGATGGTTTGTTTGTAATCGTAGTGGTAGATAATCTGTTTATGTTCACAGTTTTCAGCTGTCAGTCACGAGAAACTTGTGTATAGCTTTGAATCATTGATGTGTACAACCAACATCAACCCCTCTCCCTTCGTCAACCAGTAGTCCCTTTTACTGTCTCACACAACTAAGCCGGAAAAAATAAGGAATATATTTTCTAGGAATCACTAAACTAGGGGGTGTGGGGGTTGGGGGAGTCAATAATACTTATACTATCCTTATCACAACGTGTAAAAAAATGTATTTGACTATAGCTTTGTTCAAAGAATGAATATATTTGTGCTTTGTAGAAATATAAAAAGGGAGTTTTAGTACAAAATGTACTAACATTTTAATATTATTCAAACTAAATTTGCAAATCCAGGCCACAGACACAAGAGTCTACACTCGATTGAACAAAGGTGTGGTGGCAAACCTTCTACAGTAGCCCCATGACTTCTTTGGTGCCGACTGTCAGCTCATAGCTGACTTCTGACGGTCAACATTTAGGTATATACCTACATTTTGACTCAGAAGATGTTTTTGCAGATAATATGGTTCGGCGTAGGGATACATAATTTGGTCTGGTAACTTTTCAAAGCCGTCAGCCAGCACCAAAGAAGCCATAAGGTTATGTATGTAATAAACACAGCCAATACACGATAATACAACTTTTTATCCTGGTAGCTCGTGAAACAGTTTGACAATGAGTTTGGTGACTCCTGGTCTAGGCCTATTTAATATGACATATACCCGCCTCGGTGGCGTAGTTGGCTAACGCGCTAGTCGTGTTGAGCTTGACGACGGGGAGATCGAGGTTCGAATCTCGGTCAGGTGAACTGGGGGTGATTTTTCCTAAATGGTTTTCCACTCTCCCTCCACGCAAAATGCGGGTTCACTTCCTCTAATTCAACTTTCCCAATTCCTAATCCATTAGCGTAATTAGCACTTAAAGCGTATAACCCGAACGGTTAGTAAGACGCGGTATTAAATAATAATAAAAATATTACATACATACACATTACGTCTTGTATTTGGTTTTAATAATGGAAATAACAACTCTTTTCTCATTTTTGCTATATGTTCATTAAATATTTTATGTGTGACAAAGACTTCTGAAATTTAAAACCATAATGGCTAATTCAAAGGACTCCTTTGTGTTCAATGCTTATATGTATTTTTATGCACAAATCTTGAAATAACTCCAACACAGCAGCGTTACCTTGGCTAATACCGTATTTATAGTTCGTCTGTTTGCTACTAGATCGTTGGTTTGATTTCCTCGAACTAGTTGGCTTAAATCCCGCAATAATGGGCGGAGCGCTCAGGTCTATGGCGAAGGAAGGTTATGCATGAAAGGGATGGTGTGAACATGGTTTGGGCTGCCGTAGCTAGTTTATTAAAATAAAACCACCAATTCGATTCTAAATTATTGTGTTTGTTTTATAATATTGTAGTCAAAATTTCCAGTGAATATACCTGAGGGTGCCCGGAATTTATAACTTTTTAAAGATATGATGTACGAACTACGATGGCATTAAATGTAAGACCATCACGTTTATTGTGGCTTGGTGTTTATAATTTTGTTTTTACGCCAAACGTATAATTATTTGTTTAGTGAATACCTACTGTTTCTAACTTTGCAATTGGCATAAGTAACGGGTATAGGAGGATTTCCCAAACTACTATATATAGGCCTAAATTAAAAAATTGACTCCCAAATATTATTTAACCATTTAGGAACAATTTTTGCTCTTTATGAAGTATAAGCCGACGTTTTAAACGGACTGATTATCGACACATGCTTCAAATCATTGTAGCCTAACTACGGGAGTGTTTTTTTGGAGAACAAATTTAAACTATTTTAAGTTATCATAATCTGAAAATTGAAAAATGACACCTAGACACGGGAACTATCCACACTAAATGCATTAACAATAGTTTCGGCTATTTGTTTCATTAATATATTTTAAGTTAGTTGAAAATTGATACCTGAACACGGGGATCGAACCTGGAAACTTTAATTTAGTGCCCAATGCTCTTATCATTGAGATATTCAAAATTCGTCCCGTGCTCAGGGTCAAATTTTTTAAATTAAATCAGTAATGTGACAGAAATACCCTCGAGATTGAGTTGACTACTGTAATAATATTAAATACAAATACGTAACCTCTGACCTCCCCATTTCAACTCCCAAAACTTAAGCCCAATTATTAAAAGTTTATTTCTATTCAACTTTTCATTAACATTATTTACCCTCAAATATATTCATTTTCTTGTGTACAATTGAAAAAAAA
>CABFOV010001195.1:0-86336 GCA_902141375.1 Timema poppense
GTATAACTGAGAAGAGACAGAGACTGAGCTTGGTGGGGATGTGCAACTTAGAAATAAGCTATAACTTATCAATTTCTCGGAAATACCTGATATCTCTTTCCTTTTTCTTGAGGATGATGATTCTACCGTTGAATGTATATCTAAACTGTACATTCAACGATTCTACCTACTTGTTTACTTGCCTTAAAAGTAAAGAGTAATATTTATTTTTTATATTTATTAGTATCAATTTTTCTAAATATAATCCATACAGAAAATAATGTGATGACTACTGACAATAGGTAGGTATCAAAAAACTAGAAACAATTTTGAGGTGGTTACGGGATTAGTAAAGCATTATTCACTAAAGTATTGAATTTAATGTAACAAACATGAATAATACATTTTAACTGCATAAATTTTGCTATACATTTAAAGTATTTAACCATAAATAGCCACAAACACACATGTTTGCTTGGAAAGTACAAATAACTCTAAACACACTATTAAAGTAGCTTATTATTTATAATTAATTATAATTTATAAATATTGCTTTTTGTTTGATATTTCAAGTGATGATAGGTTCACTTTGACATGTCTACTGACCAGTTTGATACTTTACTAAAAGTAAAATATTGTTAAAATGTAATGGTTAACAGTATTTGTGTGTTTTTTCTTCCAAATTTATACTCGTGGTTTTAACCTTTTTGAACTTAAAATGTCCATAAAATCTAACAGTCATAGTTTAATATTAATTGTACACAATTATTTTTAACAAATAGTTTGGGCCTATAAACTAGTAGCTTTTTTCTAGGGACCCCTAAACATACCAAAAATAGCCGTTAACAGTCTAAATATAATCAATATTGATGAACCAAACTTAGTTTAGAAGAGATACACCTTTTATTTGATCAAAATAATTGATAATATTGGACCAAAAACTGCCGTTTGGTCGAGTCATTTTAAATGTACCATATGTACATAATTTATACTCGGATCAATAGGCATGTGAGATAAATATCGGGTTCTGGTTTTCTGGTTACAGTGAGGTCAAGACTAGAATTCCAGATAGGTGCAATGAGAGTGTGTTTCCTAAATTGTTCCCCATTTATCCTCCACGCAAATGTGTGTATATTTGATTTAAATTCCATCTTTATCCCCAGCTACTCAATAAGCGTTATTAAATGCTGATAACTCAAGTGGGTGATAAGAATTGGTTGGAAAAATTGTATAAGGGACCTATTATGTAGGGGTTTATTGATGTGCAAAACTAAAAGTTTATAAAACAAAGTTTTGTGTCAACCACATTAAATCTGTAAAAAATGTTAAAGTTGTTGATATTATTTATTCAGTCAATAAGCGTCACAAATAAAAATCAATCATTTTATGACTATAACATATAAGGCGAGCTATGAGTATTCTAAATATCCTTTGGATATTACATTAGATTTTTTCGGACTTGGTATTTTGGGGCTCGTTTTCACAGAAACTATGGCTAAAATAGATCGCAAGAAATGAATTCAAACAAATAGCTTTTTTGTGCTAGGACCAATAATTCGTAGATTTTTCTGGCCTAAAACACATTCTCATTTATAATTTAGAGTCCTTTAAATGATATAATTTGCAAAAATATATTTGAAAATATTACAAAATAGTTAGAAATAGTTAAAATAATTAATACGTAAAAATAATAACTTACTAAAACTGATTTTGCATTGTAAATTTTCTTTGGATACACTTATTTCTCTAGATTTATGCCAAACATACAAAATCGTAACGTAACAATCATTTAAAGTATTGCAATGAGTGGTTTGAGCTTCATTCAGATATTTTTATAGTCTAATATTTTAGTAACGTAATTTGTGGCCCAAGCAATATGTCTCCCAGGAATTATCTACTATCATACTCTTTCCCTCTTAAGAAACATTTAAAGGCCAACAACTTTATTTATCATGTAAAACACGTGCCAAATATCTATTTTAAACAAAACAGTTAAAATTATTTTTTTAAATTTAATTTTCAAAAATCAGTTGTCAGTAAATAACCCTAATACGAGAACTTGAATCAAAAATTTTAAAAACGCCTCAAGGTATAACCATTATATAATAAAATATATAAATATTAAAATTTGAAAGAAATCCATCAAATCGTTTTCTCTTCAGCCCTAAGGACATACAGATAGGTAAGGGGTCAGATAGAAGTACAAAACCCACCTTTTTGTTTTTGAGGGCACATAAAACGCAAAGATTAAACATAATCTCAAGGTTGGAAATGTTCACTATCCCAAATTAAAAATTGTTTTCTTTGGTGACAAATTCATCAATATTTCCAAATATTTTAGGAATGCTTAGCCTAGTTTGGTTGGTAGCTCAAAGAAGTGAAACAAAATCCTTAAAATTAGTATAAAAAAACTATTTATGTTAATTTTATAACATAAATATGCCTAACTAAAATTACTTTTATTTTGGCACGGGGCATTTTTAACCGAAAATGGCCGTATGAATGAATATCGAAAACCATAACCAAAAGTATCTGAAAGAGTGGCTATATGTGTGTCAAGTTTGGTTATGACAAATAAATTGACTCAAATGTAATTATAAAATACACATACGCGATTGTTGCTTTAATTGCTTACCTAGCGTATAACCCGAACGGGTAGTAAGACACGGTGCTAAAATATAAAGAAATATAATTGCTTACCTTTGTAGCGTACAGTAGGTGACCTGGTGGTATAGGGGTAAGATGCCGGACTTCTGTGCTGCGGTCCGGGGTTCAATCCTTGGTCCCACCACAGATTTATCTGATTGCCAAACCTTTCCTTCACCTCTGACAAGACATCTTCTGAATGTGGGGAATGCTAGGCCTCCACCGTGGTTCGGATCCCACATTAAACTGAAGGTCCTCAATTTCATCTCACAATCACCCTACCATTACACATTAGCGTATGTGCGTATAAACCGAACGGGTAGTAAGATGCGTGCTAATAATAATAATATATTACACAGTAAAAATCATTTACATATATAACTTTATTTATATAATTTATATTCACATGCATATATCGCGTAAAGCATAGTTTTTGTAGTAATACACATGTGAATCTGTTTGCATGTAGTGTGTAGACATTTAGACAATGTTTAAGTTAAAACACACACGTGAATTCAATACCACGTACTGTTAAATTATGCACTCCTTCTACATAAAATTAAAACAATGTCATATATAGGCCTACATAAAATGTGACGGTTATTGTAATACATTTATAAGAATATCCCATAATTCAAGAAACAATACATAATATTGAATGTATTCTAGATAATATGATTTTAATTTATAATTATAATGGGGTTGTGGCTGTAAAAGTAATCTCCCTAAAACATTAATGTAAAAAAACGCGTTAAGTTCTACACTAAAAATATTATCTTTCAGCTTCGGAAAAACTATATATATAAAATAGAGTGCCGAGTTTAACTTGCAATGGCCTTCAAAATAGCTTTTCACTTCTTTTTTACATTTTGCTTCTGCAACAGTTTCAATTATTTAGTTTCGTATATATTAAGATATACTGGGTAAACATACATGAAAGAATCCGGTATGCCAGTCTATCTACGTGTGCAAATGAACGAGAAGTGACAAGATCGTTGGAAATATATTGGAAGTTGAGTTGACGATCTTTATATCTTACTTATTTTGAGGATGAATAAGAATTTTTGTATAGTAGAACTTGGTTCCTTTTTTTACATAAATGTTTTGGTGAGTTATCAATACTTTTTTTGAAGATTATGTATAATAATACGTTTATTTAAGTAGGTAGCTGCCTACCATTGGGAGGCCTGTGCTCAATTCTTATTAAAGTCAAGTGGTGCAACAAATAGATAGATGGGAGAGTTATATTAAGACTTAAATGGATTCTAGGTAATTATTTGGTATATTTTGGAAACATTTTGACAACTTGATATTCCAAGTACTTCTTCTGTGCCAATTTTCATTTTCATTTTCAATTCTATACTGATTGGTTCAAGAAACCCTCCATTCCGCGCTCCCCATCCCCACCCCCACATTTTGGGACATCATTTTGAACAGTTAAGATTTCATATTTTACCCTTGGTCTTATATCCAAAGTACTACCTCAATGCCAATTTTCAACGTTCTAATTTGACTTGTTCAAATAACACCTCACCTCCTCCCTACTAATTTTAATCATTAAGATTGTACATTGATTGTCATCACAAGTTTATTGCTGTTCACAAACTGGTTGCTCTGTTTCTATTGATATTCACTTTTGAGCTTCTCGATACAAATTCAAATCTCTCTGCTTTTGTGTGTGTGTGATCAGAAGAATGCTTTCTACTATCCTTTTTCACCATTAATAAAAAGATCGCAACAAATTATAATACTACTGTAAAACACCCGCGCCAACCAATACAGCCCTAGCGCCTGAACTTTTTGTTCATGCTGGCTTGTTAGAAACCTTTCAGCTCTTATAAGATCATGCAAAGACAATGGAGCCCTCCCCCTTCACCCCTTCCGCATCCAACCAGGGGTACTTAATGGGGATTTTACAAGAACAGAATGGAGGTAAAGTGACCTATCTCCATTGCAATATTATTATTATTATTAGCACCGCGTCTTAATACCCGTTCGGGTTATACGCACTTACGCTAATGTGTAATGGTAGGGTGATTGTGAGATGAAATGGAGGACCTACAGTTTAACGTGGAATCCGAACCACGGTGGAGGCCTGGCATTCCTCACATTCACAAGATGTCTTGTCAGAGGTGAAGGAAGGGTTNCCTGTCAGAGGTGAAGGAAGGGTTGGGTAATCAAATAAATCTTTGCCGGGACCGAGGATTGAACCCCAGCCACCAGCATAGAAGTCTGACACCTTACCCCTAGACCACCAGGTCACCATCATTGCAATATTAAATAGAGAATGCATGAGTATTGTTTTTTGGGGTTTATTCAGTTTTTATTCCCCTTTTCGATTAATAGTTTGATTCTCAAACACATTTATTAATTTATATCTAATTTTTTATCTAATTATTCCATGGTTTTATTAAATTTTGGGTCTGGTATAATTTTTTGGCATATTGATACCTTATATTTGACAAAATAAATATTTTACTATCATTCATGATGGTTGAGATATCATCAGAATAAAAATAACCTTTGATTAAATGGGTGAAATGCAGGTTGCGGGTTGCCCCTTCAATTGCAAAGCTCATTCTCAAGGCTTCCGTTTTCTTTCATACTCAACTAAAATTTACAGATAAATTAGCATAAGACTATAAATAAACAAATTTTATATATAATTCTTGAGCTAAATGCTAATAGTATTACATAACAAGTACACATGCTATGACGTGTAAAAGGCTTACATTAAAACATTCTGTTAAAGTGTTTGTGATAATAGAAATTTATTATTTTAGCCTAAAGTGAAGCTAGCACACACGCACATACACACACACACACACACACACACACACACAGGAAAGTGTCACACGCGTCTCAAATTCCTCAATTCAATGACAAATCTCTCACCTCTAATTTATTTCCAAATCTTTCTTTGAAATGATTCAATTCTAAATTGTTTTATTTAGTTGATTGTTTAGTTAGTTGGTCCCATGAAAGAAAATCCGAAGATTTGGAATAATTTTGACTCGTGACTATAATTATGAATAGTAATAATAAAGTTGAGTTTTTTTTGTGAAAGGCTGGTGAAATTATTACTAGAGTTGAATGAACGTACACACAATTTTTGTTCTTAATTAATTTGTACTTTTTCTCCATTCCTTTTTTTTTAGCATCGCGTTTTATTCTATGTTCAGGCTATTCACATATATACTAATAACTCCATTGAGCTAGGAATTAGGAAGGTTGTATTTAGGGAAGGCTTACACGCATTTGCTAGGTGGGAGAGTGGAAAACAATTTTTGAAAAACCATTCTCATTAAACTTGACCAGGATTCGAAGCCCGATCTCACTGTTATCGGCAGTCTAGTCTAACCTAAGAGTGACCCCTTAGACCATGTGGTCACCGAACCAGGTCCATTCCTTTAAATTCTACTTTCCTCATTACTATACTATTATACTACTTACTATGCTATATGGGTAGTGTTAGTTGTGGTGTAGAATCAAAATTGCGCCAAGTGTATTGATGTCCAATCCTAAGCTAATACTAATTTAAGGATAGTGGATGGATTTAAGGATTTTAGGATGGTGGATGAGAGGAGGGGGAGAGAATTTGAAGAAACTTCTCTAAAATTCACGGGGAAAAGGACGTAAAATAATACATAGAAAAACAGTGTCGAAAGCCACACTCGCTTCGTTTCTAATTTTGTTTCTCCTCGTAACATCTAACAGGCTCCTCAAAAACTTCATTCCTGTGGTCTCTCTTACATTCAATGTCCATGTTTTTGCTGCATATGTGAAAATAGATACAAAGTACGCCCTGTACAAAACTCCCTTACATTTTAAGGGAAATTCTCTTCTCCATAGCACGTCTCTTACTAACCTATAGAACAACTCTCTCTGCTGTCCTCTTCTCATTAAATCCTCTCTACTTCCACCATTCTCCTCAATCACGCCTCCAAGATATATTACGTTATGTACTTTTCTCAGCTCTACTCCAAACAACTTTATAGCTCTATTAGGCCCTAACCTCTTCTTTGTCATCTCCATAACTTCACACTTTGCCATGCTAGATTTTATTTCATGCTCTCTCACTTCCTCATTCCATTATTGTAGTTGTTACTGTACTTCCTCTTCCTTCTCCCCCCATACCATCAAATCATAAGTAAACATCACGGCTTTAACTTTTTTCTTCCCCGTGTTTTCCTGCCACTTTGTTTATGCAAATTTTCCATTACTCTTACAATTACATTACATTCCCTGCCTCACTCCATCCTTCCATTATCCGTATTAACACACCTCTTGTTATTCTCATACATAATTTTCAATCTCATTACAACTCTTATTTCCACTTCGACCTCCTCCATCATATTCCAAACTCTATTTCTATCCACGCCATGATATGTTTTCTCCACATCCATAAATACAATTACCATATCTTTCCCATATTCATACCTTCTTTCCATCAGCCATCGTATGTCAAAGAATAAGTCTACTGTAAAGCTCTGTTCCACTAGAGCCGTTTTGTTCCTCTCTCAGCCTGCCTTTCATTTTATTTTTAATTCTCTTTTCCAGTATCGTCTCATATATGTTTGTACAGTGGCACATCAGTGTTATCCTTATGTAATTTGCAAACCTCTTCATTTCTCCTATCTTGAGAATATATATTATAACTCTATATTTTCAGTCTTCCGGTACCTTGTTCTCCTTCCAAAACACTTTCAGCACCCTGTATAGCCATTGTATACCTACTTCCCCTGCTGCTCTTATCATTTCCACAGTCAGTTCGTTCACGCCAGATACTTTCCCTTGTTTTATCCTCTTTCATGCGTCCTACCCCTCTTTCCATGTTGGACCTCTTTCTTCCTGTTCTGTTATTTCTTCCTGATCCTCTGTTTCACTCTCATTCCTTTCCTCTTCCGAGTTGAACATTTTCTTATAATATCTCACCCATAGTTCCTTTTCTTCCTCTCCTGTCTTCAGCGTTCTTCTTTCTTCGTATATCGTTCTAACTTATTTTCTTTTATCTCTCCTTCTCTTTCTTACTTGGCTATATAGCGCCTTCTTAATTCCTTCCACGTCCCGCTCCAACATTTCCGCAAATGTTTGCATCCAATCCTTCCTGGCTTCACGTACAATTTGCCTCGCTCTTTCCTTACTCTACCTATAGTATCCCTGTTTCCTCATTCCTATTTTTAAAACTCCTTCTGAATGCTTTATTCTTCTCCTCTACTGCTTTCTTCACCCTTTCGTTCCAACAGGGTGTCTCCTTCCACTTCCTCTAATTACTTGTCCTCCCCCATAGCTCCTCTGCAGCATGGAGTGAACTAAGTATTAATATAATTGAAGTAACATTGCCACTGGCTACTAAATTCATAAAAATTAGTTTGGTTGACTCTACACTATTTTCGATAGGTACTATTAGGCGAAGACTAATAATTATTACCATATTAGCTGTATTGGTTGATTGTATATTATATATAACTTAATTGGTGAAGACGTTATCAATCTCACCGCGAATATTTTGGCTGGCTGTAGGTGATTTCTAAACGGTGAAGAATGACGAAAATCATCAAAACTATTTTGGTTCACTAAATATTATTTGAGGAGCCTGACGTAATGTGTCACGACGATAAAAAATAATAAGACTTTAAATAAGAGTATACTAATATAATAATGATAGTTGTTTTTGACTGTAAACTAGCTGTGTTCTGTTAAGAATTACCAATAACACGGTAAGTATTTTGTTTGAGTGAAGTTAGCTCCAAGACAGTGAGGACACGAATGTTTTATAAAATACTCAGGGTGAGACACCGTTCTCTAAATAAATACCAAGTAAATAGGAAAGGGCGCAATGAGCAACTATCCAACTAAGCCATTCAACCTCTCTATAGTAGCAATACACCCTATAAAAAAATAAATTGAGACACCGAAGAATCTTGAGACTTTTTTACAAACTTAAATTGAATATCAAATTATTGGTATAGTTCATTGTAGATTTTTTAAATGTATTTTACACAGGCCAAACAAAACGTAAACTGAACCCCCCCCCCTCCTCCCCCCGTGAAATTGACTACTTAGCCTTTAAAATACGAATTATGTCGATTTTAATTGTGATTAACGATATAAAATCAATACATATATTAATGAGCGTTATCCTTTGCTTTTTTATAATGAAGTTTCCAGTAAAAAGAGTAATAACTGTACTATTACTATTTATTTTTCTTAATATTCCTGGAAACAATCTAGGTTCTCATTATTTAAAACTAATTTTCCTCAACCAAAAGAAGTAAAACGTATGGTTGATTTGGCCTTATGACAGTCATATTGTGACCAAAGGTAAATATTTTAAACTAATAATTAGAAATATATTTGTAATTTTTCCATACATAGCACTAAAACTCTTAAGTTTTAGTTGATTTTTAACATTTTTTAGCTGAAAAATGTATTTTATATATCGATTTTAATATCGAAGTAAAACTTTTTATATAGAGAAATACAAACATTTTAATTTACCACAAATCAGGGTATTTACCTATGGATCAGTCGGTAGTGCGCCTGTCTACTGAACTAAAAATCTCATACTAACTAAAACAAAAAATTAAACACTTCACTTCCAGCAACATCAAAATATTAATCACTATTAAAATTGTTGATTCCCCTTCCACAGCGATGAAACGTCGATTGTACGACTGTGTCTTGTGTCCGCTCTAAATCTATGTCATTTTATAGGTCACGTGCTGATATAATCAATTGGTTTAGAAATTTCTCATTAATTACCCAAAAGTGAATTTGTTTTAAAATAAAAAAAACTTGGTGAAAGGGTCAGGCCCAACAATCAAATATCATGGTCAGTGCCACCCGAAATAAACTTGTATAATACTACATTGATGGCAATGGGGAAATCGTGGTTCTAATCCCGGTTGTGTGGATCAAGGGTATTTTTTCTTAGATGGTTTCCTACTCTTTCACAAAATAAATTCGGAAATATTTCCTCTAAAACTGTACATTCTACATACCCACGCCATTAGTGTAAGTGCCCGTAGCTCGAACGGGTAGTAAGAAGAAATGCATAAAAAAATCATCTTGTGTCCACTAATATTGAGTACAGTTATGGATTATAATCATAATACACTCTAAACCCGCACCAGTGGATGCGTGGGTAAATTCATCAGTCTCACCGGTTCTGATTTGCCTGCTACTGGGAGTTAGAGACTCTGTTGTCGGCCGGGTGTACCAAGATTATTTTCCATTAAACTGTTACTCTCTCCCCCTACACACTTTCTCAATATGTTACCATCCTCATCCCTACCACACTACACTGGATATAATCGCTGAGGGAACTTAATCTTTACTTTTGGGAAACAAGGTGGTCACTCTCTCGTTTTTGTCTGGCCAATCTCCCCTCAAATATAAGACAAGTTTTGCATCGCTGGTCAGGCTAGGTTTCCAGTATTTTCTTAATACCTCAGTACACCACCTTCCAACATACATGAAATCTAGGAGATTTGGCAGCAATTGAATAGTGGAAAAGCTAAAGGAGCTAAGTGACATTTTTTGGAAAATTGAGATTTATACACCTGAACAAGCTATGTACGAGCGCAAATGCAGTGCTAGATGAGCCAAGTTCCTATCTCATCCAGGCAAATTGTGGCTAACGTCAAAAGATGGCGTTGGGTTTATGTGCTGGCCTATTGGAAATCCTAACGAAGATATGTGCCCTATCACATCAGGTCATACCAACTGAACGAAGCCACTATGGCCGCAATAAATCTAACAAAGAGTACCTAACCTGTGACCTGAATATCTATCGACTGTACACAGCTTTTAGGAAAAACCTTCCTCAATGTTGTGTAACGTATAAGTTTTACAGGAAAGTCTTCCTAAAATACTTCCCTCTGTTATCATTTCGGAGACCCAGAGTTGACACGTGCAAAACTTGTGATCAACTTGACATTTTGACAAAGAGCACTGACAAACATATTGCTAAATTTGCCCAGCATGACCAAGAATTACATCATCGTAATACGGAAAAATCTTTTGTTGAAATGAGGAATGATGCTGTCGCTAGCACGTTACCTAATAGTAAGTAACACATGCACAATCAACATTGACTTCCAAAAGGTATTTCAACTGCCTAAGCGTACACATACAAATATGTGTTATTCCAGACAATTAAGTGTGTATAATATTGGAATACACATTTACAACTGACCGTGTTATGCGTGTGTGGCACGAAGGCCAGTCTTCTCGTGGAGGAAAACAGATAGTGTATTGTGTTCTGCATGCTCTTAACAGTAAGGGGGTGACTAATAAGAATAAATTGTGATTGTGGAGTGATAACTGCTGTAGGCAGATAAAAAACAGAATGATGTTGTTTTTGTATACATAATTGATTGCTATTGGTATGTTTGAACAAATAGACCACAAACATTTAATGGTTGGACTCAGCTTTGCTGCTGCTGCTGACCGTGATTTTGCTCTTATAGAAAAGAGATTGAGAGCAGATAAAGAAGTCCAGGTGGTAGGCCATGTTGAAAAGGCCATCCAAGAAGCTCGACCTACAAGACCATTCGTTGTTATACGTATGGAAAACAAGTTTTTTGATTTTGAAACAGCAGCTGTAGCCACCATCAACACCAAAAGACTGCAAATATCCAAAGAATCATGGCTGCATATTGAAAAGACCAAACCTGGAGTTATTTAAGTGAAAGAAAATTTCAATGAGTACATTGATTTTGACTCTCGTTTTGTCTTCAACAAGGGTGTAACTTTAGAAAAGATTGCTGCAATGACGTTGGATAGATTGTTTGATGAAGTTCCATTATCAAAAAGTAAGAAGAAGTACTTGCACAATCTAATTTCGTTTGTGCATCCACATTATAAAAAGTTATATGAAGGCATAACAAAGTAGGTGGTAAACACTGAATACTGTTTTGATGGCCAATGTAGCGATTTCATTCCTATTTCTGTGTTTCCATATTCAGCATTTTTGTATAGCTGTTACATAAACACTTAGTTTTTTTTAAATATATTATGATTATTTTACTATTAAGATCTTGTAGCGAGGGGTTTTAAAATTTACATGATGTTTAACTAATAATAAACAGCCTGAAAAGCAATATTTTTACCCTGTTAGCAGGTTTGAATATGACATTGGTTCATAAACATAGCTCCTTTGGATGGGAAATGACAACATGGACTTAGCTCTTTTCTGAATTACCTATATATAATTTTTTTCCCCCATCTGTCCCTTGAAATCATGCCATTAATACACGATATAGCATTGTAGCCTAGTCTAAAAGTCACTCTATATATATTTTTTAACGTTCTGTGTCATTTTACAAAAGTTAAAATGTTTTTCTTCATTAACTCTTAAACATGTTTTTGGCCCTTAGGTCCTTTAGATTTTCCACTTAACTTAGAGAGAGAGAGAATATAAAGCTTTTCTCCATAAGACTTGCAGTTTCCTTACCAATGATATTGGGTAAAGTGTTGATGTGCGGATAGGCTGAAATAGTGTGTTCCTTTGTTTTTGTCACCGCATCTTACTACCCGTCCGGATACTATGCATATGAACTAATTACACTAATGTGTTAGGTATGATGAAGATTGAAATTTAGAGGAAAGGTCCCCAGATTGGCTTAAGCTAATATAAAACCAATTAGAAAAATCACCCTGAATACACCCAACTGGGTTTTTAATCTCAATCTCCCCATTATCGGAAGTGCAGTCTATTGCAAGAGTAATGCCCTAAACTATTAAGCCACTGAAAGGGTTCCGGATAAGTAGTGAGACACAGAGCACAGAAAAAAAGTACTGTGTATATGCACTCGTCAGAACTCGAACTCTGGGCCAGATACAGTTGCCGCTTCCGTGTTTGAAAGCCAACACAAATGTTCTATTCAGGTCCACTGGTATTGTCGGGCAGATTCGGTGCTGTTCGGGCTCCTAGCCCACGGTTTTTTGGGCCACCGTGCCAAGCTGAGACTATATTTTCCCTCAGTCGCTTTACATCATCCCCGGGATAAAACACAGCAACTATCGGCGGCGGCTCTAACAACAACATCTTCTGGTGAGTGAGGAAAACATTACGTCCTGTGTTTGGTGCTCCCTGAATAACACTGCATTGGGGGGCTTAAGATATGGACGAGGTTCAACGTGTTCTTGCTGAACACAAATACATATCGCCACACAAGTATCAAATATAGTTGATTTGGGATATCTTATTTATCACTAAACACTCAATCCTGGCCCTGGGAGATTTTCCATCACATTTGTTAGTAAGTAAGAAGACCCACTCCTTTACCCATTTCAATGATCGAATAGTCTAAGGATGACCTCGGTGGTCTTGTGATAAAGTGCTCACCTCATGACCCGATTCTTGAGTGGCAAAAAAAAAATTCGTAGCACAACTTTCTTCGGAGGGGAAGTAAAGCCGTTGGTCCCACGTAGATTGTGCCATATAAAAGACCCGTGTAAGGTATGTGTAAATACTTCACTTGGCAAAATTGTTAGGCCCGTTTGCCCTCGCTCATAGAAATTCTTGTGTGAAGGTGTAATAACATGTTAAATACCTCAAATAAATTAAATGAAAAAAATAATAGTATAAGGCGTCACTTTCCCGATAGACTGAGCTGCCAATGAAAGGTAAATCTGGGTTAAAATCTCAGTTGGGTTTACTTAGGGTGGTTTATAACACATGTCATGCCACTCTCCCTCCATGCAAATGTGTGTACACTTTCTCCAAATCTTAACCTTCCTCAACTCCAACACGCTGGTATAATTAGTACACATGCTCATAGCCCAAACGGGGATAAGACACGATACTAAAATAAACAATTTCTATACAAATTACTTTATTTTAACACACCTTTAATTAGGAATTTTAGCACTTTTATCTCTCGGCCCAAAAAACCTCACTGTATAACCTAAAAACAAAACACTGTTTGGCATGACATAGATTCATCTTCATACTCACAATATACCGGATTGCTGACGATGATGAGGTCGGAGTTCGAATACCAGTCAGATAAACTAAGGTTTTATTTACTAGATAATTTAACAATAATAATAATAATAATAAACAATTATGATTTTCTACTTTACCCCACGCAAATGCACGTACATTTACTATCAAAATTACCTTCTTCATCCATAGACTATTAGTTTGGTTATGCGAATTTCCCACGCAGACAATAAGTAAGTCCTGTTTTACAAAAAGAATGCTTTCAAGAGCTATAGATGTGTACATATGTATATATATGTATCTATATATATAGACATAATACACAGATATAGACTTGTATGTATATACATGTAGACCTATATATATTTATATACATATACATGTATATATGTACACGTATATGTGCCAATATTTATACATATGTATAAGTATATATACATATATTTATATATACATACAAATATATGTATATATATATGTATTCAAATATATGCACATACATACACATGTATACATATATTTCATTGTGAATATACACATATGTACACATATGAATAGATATATGTGCATATACACACAAATAAATATTTATATATGAATCTACCACAAGATGGTGTAGTGTTTCTCTATAGGTATCTAATATCTAATATCTAATAAAACATTTTGGTCTTGGTTTTTTGCTAGGATTTGTCAATAACTGTTTGCAAATTATTTTATGAATATGAGATGATGAAATCAATTTTATTTATTTATTTAATCTTAGCATAGCGTTTAAATATTAGAGATTTTAACTGAACTTGATGGGATTTTTTTAGCTTAAAGATAAGAAATAAATAGTGAAATTTTAACAAATAGAAATTATATGCATCAATCTACCACAAGTGAAATCATTCTCAAGAACTATGTTGAAGTTAGAACACAATTTATATATTATTTAATCTGATTCTAAAATAATTAAAATAATTTATATAACCATTTCACTATATATCTTGTTTCTCTTTAAGTATCATCATATTTACCCAATATACAGTAATTAAACAAGAGAGGTACTGCATAGTGTCAGTTAATAATATTTGATCAAATAAAAATAGACTCTTAACATAATTAATATTTTAAAACTTTATTTAAAATGTTAATTATTTACCTTTTGTTAGCACGAATATAACGATCAATTGGTAAAATGCATGATAAGTTTAATGGTTACTAATATTTTTCTGTGGACTGATTTATTTTGTATGATAATGAGTAAAATGATAATGATGATTTATGTAATTTTATCACTTGTTTCAAATTGTTTAATTATTTTATTTAACAAGCCTGTTAAAATTTGAATTATAATTTTGTTTATGGAAAAAGAAATCAATACAACAGTGACAACTTTAACATGAAAATAACCCCCTTCGGTGGCAGTATGATCTAACGCGTTACTCTCGGGGTGTACTAGACTGCTAATGACCGGGAGATCAAGGTTTAATCCCATCCGGGTGCACTGAGGGTGGTTTTACCCACTTTCACTCCTCACAAATGCGGGTGCACTTCCTATAATTTAAAATTATCTAATCCCTAACCCATTAATGTAATTAGTTCGTAAATCTATAACCCAAATGGGTTGTAAGACGCGGTGCTAAAAAAAAAATATTTCATTCTTCCATCGTAAAAATGCATGTAAACTCAAGTCAAATATTCATTAGAAGGGCCTTATCTAATGGCTAGAAAAGTTACTAGATCTATTTTCACGTATTCATACGTTCAGTCATGCGATCTTGGTTGTCACATTTGATAGATATTAACAAAGCCTTTAAAATAATATTAATAATATAATAATGTATTATAAATTGTGACCACAAAATAGGTTGTACTTTCTAAATAACCCTTTCTATGAAAATGTAACCATATCATGACATTTTCGCCTAACCAGAATTTTCTTCTATCATAATATTAAAGTGATATCTTTATAACAGTTATTTGAGTAATTTGTAATATACACATCAACATATAAATAAATATTTAATCAAAGCAATTTCGTGGTCAAATAAAGCTATAAACGATTTAAGTTTTAGCTTGATTCGTCCGTAGCGAAACGCGTGAACTGTTTTTGAAGTGTTTTGGGAGATCGTCAATGATCGCTCGACCATATCAACATTACGTCACGTGCCTTTCTTCGAAAATAATGCTCCGTGTTTATCATTTATAGTCTTAGCTAAAATTCTAAGAACTCACCTCTATTATTATTAAAGGGGACTGAATGCCTTGGAGGTTAAATAATCTGTCATATAAATTAAATTTGTTTTGAAATATATTTATTTTACCATCTTAATTTTCAAGGTTCAATAGCATCTAACCCACTTTGGTGATCTAATTGTTTAAGGCGTCACTCTAGTAATATATAGAATAATTTATCGGCACGCCTTAATAACTGTTTAGGCTATACGTACCCCACTCTCGCAATAAATTGTACTTATGATAATGGAGGATCGGCTTTCAAATCCCTCTTTGGTGTAGTGAGAGTTTCCTTACTGCTTTCACACTATTCCTCCACCGAAATTAGAGTAAATTTCCTCTAAATTCTACCAACTTTTCCGCTCTTCCATTAGCGTAGTTGATATATATGTGCGTACAGCCCGAACGCGTAGCTAGAGTCAGTTAAAAAAAAGATCATCTAATCGAACAGCAATACAATAAACTCTATAAGAAAAGGAAATAAAGATTAGTAGGAATAAATGGTTTTTCGTGAGTACATTATCCAACAAGGCTATTAATTACTTAATCAAAATTAATGGATATGGATTGATACGATAACTTGGAGAAAATACACCAGCGTCAGCGGAAAGAGGGGATGGAAAAACCATAATGAGAAATCAAACTTAGAAAACAACCGTTAATGCACCCGTAAATTCGAACTTTGACCTCCCAATCACCAGTAATACTGTATGTTGTTAGTTTACACGCATCGGTGGGCACGCGGATAAAAGAGTCAGATTTACATTATCTGATTGTCTGGTAACAGGTTGTTCTGTGCTCGAACCTCGCTCATATGTACTGAGGGGGAGTTTCCTTATGATTTCCCACTATCTCCATGTAAATTATAATACATTTCCTCCAAATTTTCCCTTCCTTATTCTTATTACATTATCTTAAATATGGTGTTAGCTCTGACAGAAATACATACAGGATGTGAACAGTAACGACACAACCATTTGATATTTTTTTTACTAATGGATTATTTAACTTCATTTTCTAAAACACATATTATACTATCAGCACACAACTTACAAACTAAATTATTTGGATGCAGTTCTCATATTAAATGCCTATAAATGGCAAATGGCTAGATATGATATAATTACTGCAAAGAAGGACGAGCTTGTATTTAGAAAATAACGTTACCAACACTATCCAGAATTGTAGCAGAAATCTACAACTTGTGAATCTTAGACGCAGGGACAGTGAAGCTACCCCTACGTTTAAAACACACGTTTATTTTACTAAATAATTTTGTAAACGCATGGTTTAACTTCGAAAGCCCCCTTTTTCATAAAACATGTAAACATTTTCTCTTCCATTCTGTTGAACCCATTTCCTCACGCCTTCCTGGAAGTTCAAGGACATTTCGTCTCATAAAATTTCCCTTGCACGTGAGTTGGTAGTAAATACTGAAGTGACAAACAACGCTCAGTGGAGCAGCGCAGTTGGTGCAAGGAGAAGAGAGACTGGATAAACACAATAAAGAAGATATACCACGTCTGGTGCAGGAATGGCGAACCTTTTTTGAGAGCACGTGCCCAATTTGTCGATAATTTCCGTAGACATTCATTTGTGTAACTATGTGAATATCGGTATGGGCTAGCTCCAACCCGTTTGGATGGGCCATCTGCAGAGCTAGGGCTAATTGCTAACCATGTTATACAAGAGTGAGGGCTAAATATTACTGGTTTCAATTAGAGGAGTGAAAAATACATATATTTGTTATAAATAGTGGTTTATTTATAGAAAACATAATATATTTTATATTATGTTAACGCATAGGAATTTAAAAAGATTTAATTATGAAATCTGGTAGGCTAGGTTATGTCAAGTTAAGTTGGGGATGGCATATGGTACAAGGCCCTTCTAGAAAATACATCATCAAATCACCAGATTGGTATTTGAACTATTGCCTCCCTGCCAACTACAAGCTAGTATATTGTTAGGTTTATACCTTGAAGTATGCGAACTATGATTCGGGTAACATCATAATTTATTACTATATTACTTCTTTCTTATTCTTACCTCTACTACCAAGTATGCAATAACCTTTCAATTGATGCAGCCTCCTCATCCACTCACCATGTGGCGGCCTGGTGGTCTAGGGGTAAGGTGTCAGACTTCTGTGTTGGCGGCCGGGGTTCAATCCTTGGTCCCGACATAGATTTATCTGATTACCAAACACTTCTTTCACCTTTGACAATACAAAACTCCACGCTTCACTGGGAACAAGACAGTAACACATCACAAGTCAAATAGTCTGCACGTTCAACGTCTCTTCTTCCAGTCTAAACTACAGAGCTCAGTGGTTGTGACGATGCTGCCGACGGACAGACCAGATAGACGGCAGTAACACGCTGTAACATTTGAACATTCAAATTTGTAGGAAGTAGGTGGCACAATTGCCAGCACGTAGTATTAGGGATAGTGTTCGTGCCTGTAGAGATTATTAGTCACTCTCATGGTTATTATCATATATGTTATTAGGTTATCCTTTTTTATGACATGGTGTTCATGCCATAAGTGATCTCTCACATCACATGTTTTCTACTTGGTCCTTAAGACCAGCGGTTTGATTAGGGGTGGGTCTCACTCCTTAGCCTGCATGACCACGTTTTAGTCATCAGAGACTTCAGACGGGAGAGGAGTTGTTTAGGTTGTTCCAGGCCTAATGGTTATACCTAGTTAGGTTTAGGCTTGCATGTCTTGGGTAATTTGGGCGCTTCTCGCTGTGTTGTTCAACAGTCTGTGGTATTTAACTTGTGGGTCATTTCTGCCCACCTGACATGGCTCGCATCCTATATTTTATTTAACTTGGGTTGTTCACCTATTTGCGGTGCTCAACTGGTGGGTCATTTCTGCCCATCTAGAATATCTCGCGTCCTATATGTTATTTAACTTGTGTTGTTCACCAGTTTGAGGTGTTCAACTTGTGGGTTACCCGCCTCGGTGGCGTAGTTGGCTAACGCGCTTGTCGTGTTGAGATCGACCACCGAGGACGGGGAGATCGAGGTCCGAATCTCGGTTGGGTGAACTGGGTGTGGTTTTTCCTAAATGGTTTTCCACTCTCCCTCCACGCAAATGCGGGTTCACTTCCCCTAATTCAACCTTCCCAATTCCTAATCCATTAGAGTAATTAGTACTTAAAAAGCGTATAACCCGAACGGGTAGTAAGACGTGGTGCTAAATATATAACTTGTGGGTTGTTTCTGCCCTTCTGGCGGGGCCCACATCAAAACTAACTTTCATATCTGATTATCCTTTGGGGCAGTTCGACGCCCTCTTCATTCATTGTAAACTTTTTATGGTCGTGTTTTTCATGATTCCGGCTTAGACATATTGGTTATCTGCCAGCCCATTTTAAGTCAAGGCCTAAATAGAACCCTGAATTAGAACTTTCCATACATATTTGGCTTGTCCATTTATGACCGGAGCAGGCTGTCTGATACCTTTGTAACCTAACTTATTAGGATCTAGCTAGCTTAACTAGCACGAATAATCCTTATATCTTATAATAGAATTGTTTATACAATATGGTGAGCAGGTTCTGTTTTGAACCTGCTCGCGTTTTATAACTTGTAAGTCGCTTGTTGCAACAAATTAACTATTGCTATCGTAATATGTAGAATGTTTTCACCTCCCGACACAGGGGGGAATTGCCTATTGTTATTTATTATTCTAGCTAACATAACAATACCTTTTAAGAAGAGTACTAGAGTTCTATGAGTTTGCCAGGGTTATACCTGTTGTGCTAAACCATTGGCGCTTTACGCCAAATTCTCTCAGTGAGACTGCCAACCTTTTTTAACTTGCAGTTGTGTTAATTATCTTTGCCGACACAATAGGCCGATTTAGGAAATACTTGATTGTGTTCTGTTGTTACTCTATGCACTAGCTTGGTTTCTTGTTACATTAAACTTATATGTCAACTTGCATTTCTATCTTCTACTTTCAAGTGATCTCCTATTGTGTTTATTTACCTTGTTTACGTAATAGGCGTTTCTAGTGTTAGCTAGAGCACTCACTACAATTCTTTATACTCTCCAAGTTCTTAATTTTAGCTTCACTTTTAACATCACATTTGTAATAGCTTAGTGTATCAATAAACCTTCTAAAAGCCAAGTCTAACATCAATCATGAACCACCAGGTATTCATATCACCTCCCCCTGAACCTCAGCGAAGAACATCCTGACAGATAAACCAGGCCCACACAAGGGAGGAGGGGGGTGACAATATTAATAATGTCATCTAAGAGTTAAGGGGAGCATGGTTGTTTATAGCGAACACACTCGCATTAGCAAGGTGAGTTGATGAAAAATCAAAGTGCTAAATCACAAGGCCCAGGAGTGCCCCAGGCTTAGATTTGAAAATCAACCTCCTCGTTAGTAACAATAAGGTGTGTTGTCAAATTGGTGCCTTAGACGTTGTGACTATCAGTACAATTACCCACATGGTCGGTGGTGGGGAGGTAGGGACTTGAGTCCCAGCCACGCTTACCAATAATGACGTTATACTAAATTGTCAGGAATTGATAGACCATCTGGTGGAGCCAGGGATAATATATGGCATGTAAATCAAGATTGTGTAGTCAAAGTGACGAGGATTTCTAAATATTAAGAGCCGCTAAAAATCAAAATTGGAAACCAGCAGTTTGAAAGCATAGAGAAGTTCTAGTATATGGGAAGTCTACTAATAAAGTATTCCTACTGCACAAAGGGAATTAGGTGGAGGATTGCCATGGCCTATAAAGCTTTCAACAAGAAGAGGTTTCTGCCAACCAGAAAGTTTAGTTTGTAGCTGAGGAAGAAACTAATGGAATGCTGAATTTGGAGCATTGCACTGTATGGGGCAGAAACTTGGACTCTTATGAAGATGGAGAAGAAATACTTAGAGAGATTTGAAGCAAAGTGCTGGAGAAGACTATAGAACATTAGTTGGACAAACAGTGTGACTAATGAAGTTCCAAGAAGAGTGGGTGAGAAGTGAACAATTATTTTGGATGTGATTCTTCGATACAAAGCAAATTGGATCGAACACATCCTTAGGATTAACTGTCTTCAGCACGACATCATAGAAGGTAAAGTTGAGGAAAAAGGGAGCTTAAGAAGAAGGGGGAATTAAATATTGAATTTGGATGAAGCAAAGAGAAAAATTCTAGGAGTTGAAGGAGGAGGTAGAAAATAGGGTGCATTGGCGGTCTAAGCTCACTGACAAAAGAAATGGACCTGTTGGAAGCCATAATGACAATAATACCAAATGCAACCAAGAAAAAGTTACTCGTGCTTTAATTCCGAACAGCATATTACTAGTTCCAAAAAATTATTAAAATACAAGTGGTACTCAAGCAATCATTAAGAGAACAAATTAATTTTAAATTACAAGAGTAATCATTAATGTTCACTTTAATTCTCAGATTACTCTTTATTATTTATTATGAGAATAAAGTATTTTAACTTAAAACTTTCATACTGTACTTCTTTTTCACCCTTGAGTTCACAGGCTAGTAATATTGTTAAAAATAATCCAAGTTTTTTTAGTTACTTAAACGAACCATAGTTTTACTATAAAAAACTAGGAACTGGACAAAACTACGAATATGGGAATGTCTTTTGTTTTTTTCTTGTCAGCACGTCTTACTGCCCATTCAGGCGATATCCACGTGAACTAGTTACGATAATGCATCAGGGATGAATAAGATTGAATTTAAAATATGTGTACCCGCATTTGAGTGGTGGATAATGTAAAACCATTTATGAGAAACCATCCCTTGTGCATTCAACCGGGATCAAATATTCGATCTCCCTGTCATCACCAAAGTGAATATCTGGGACTATTGCTAATGACTACACGTGTATGGTGGGTTTTTTGGTGGCATGGGGTTTACGGCCCGTCCGATCAGTTTGAAAGGCCAGGTCTATTGACTCTAAATGAATAACGTGTGGCCGTCAACAAAACTGAACTGATCTGACCGTATTCCCACACATTGTAGAATTTCTATTCCAATTGCTTCAGCTTTCCTCTTTATGTTTGGCTTCATTCCATCACCAGCTTTCAAATTGGAAGAGACCTAGTTGTTTTACTAATTTTTATGTTCTTTACAAAAAGTGCTTCGTTATTGTTAATTTTCTTTGCTATTAAATCACTGTTCATATTTAGGTCAATCCCTTTTACTGTTGTTCCAAGAATGTCTTAACAATTGTTTATTTTCTATCTGCTGTGATAATCTTGCACTTCACTTTCCACAACGCCTCTTGACCATAAAACATGTCAATAAATTCAAAAAGAAAAGCTTTTGGCTACAAGGACATTTCAACAAGCCACAACAATAACCTCACTTTGAGACAATAACAACTAAAAGATTTGACTGAGTCGTGACACACACACTCGAATTTTACTTCCATTCAGTCGAACGGATCAATGCATCGATGGGATTTTCCTCAGTTCTTCAGTAGGACTGATCAGTTCAAGACGGAACAGTAAAAATACCACATCGTATCAGTAGACCTGATCAATCAGAAGGGAAGTCCTAACTAATAGTGTAAGGCCTTTAAGGACTGCCAATGATGGAGCTATCAGGGTTCAAATCCCGGTCGGGCTTACAAAGGGTGATTTTTTTCTAAATGGTTTTCAACTCTTTCTTCAAAACAATGAAGGTACACTATTTCTAAATTTAGCCTTCCTCATTCCCAACCCATCAGTGTGTCATGTGTATGTATGCTTATGGCTCAAAATACTAGTGTTTAATTTAGTACCGCGTCTTACCACCCATTCGGATTATACGCTAAAGTACTAACTACGCAAATGGGTTAGGAGTTGTAAAGGTTGAATTTAGAGGAAGTGAACCTGTATTTGCATGGAGGGAGGGGGGAAGACCATTTAGGGAGCACTACTCCCAGTTCACCTGACCGAGATTAGAACCTCGATATCCCCATCCTCAGCAGTCTATCTCAACGTGAAGCTAGCGCGTTAGCTAAATACGCTACCGAGGCTGATGAAAGTCTATTATAAACCGGGGCCAGTAGAAACATAAAGCACGATAAATACATGCGGTCAGTCTCCCTGACCACTCGCACCCTGTGCTCCGTGTGTCTCCTCCTAGCAAGCCGGCGCGGTGGTCCTAGAGGCTGCTGATGCTGTGGAGGAGAGAATGTGGTGTGGAACTTTTCCACGGAAATAGCTGGCCTCAACTTGTATCGGGATTTATTTCTGCCGCGCTAGCTTGGCCCGGGTCGACTGGGACGTTACTACCCTGGGCGGCACAATCACTGGTTTCATTTTTGAGACACGTGGTTGTTCTTTTACTTCTTCAGGGACCATCTGAAACCCAATTTAAAGCAGTATGGTTGTAGGAAGAAGAAACCTTTAGAAAATACATCAATTTTTTTTTCAGTAAACATTAATAACTATAAATAGTAGGTAATGATAATTTATTAAAAGTGACAGCTGAAAATCACATGACCTGGCGTATGCGTACGTATAAAGTAGCTCTAGTAACTTTTCTAGACGTGATATATGTCCATTAGTAAGAAAATTGCACTGTACCTCTCTTATTTAAGAAAACTAAGAACTAAAATGTTTATCTGTGTTTGTAAGAAATAAAAATTTCACCCCAGGTCTTTCTAACCGTCCGGGATATATATATATGCAATTACAACAATTAGATAGATACAAGTGAGGTAGGTAGAATTCAAAGGAAATCTACCTGCATTCAAGCGGAAGGGGAGTAGGTAGTTATTTAGGAAAAACTATCCCCGCACAAAAAATACAGCTTTGTACAGGTTACCAAAATATAATGGGCACTACAAAATGATGTTGTTATGATCAAACTAATTTTGTAGTCAACATTAAATTTGTTTTCCCCTGAAAAAATAGTTTTTTTTGTGCAGTATACCCAGTTGTGAGTCGAATCCTTGCCTTCGCGTCACCGACAAACCAAACTAAATGAGCTTGGCATTAAGTTATAGTGTGCATGGATGTGTGTAGCAAGATAAATAGTTTTATAGAGTTCCCCTGTATCTAAATAAACACCAGAAGAAAAATAATCAAAATAATTACTTCATTTGTTGTCATTTGAATCTATGAAACGTTTAACTACATAATTTTGTTGAAATATAATTTACAATATTGGTATGGAAAATTCCCGATTTAAGAAAAAGAGTAGATTGTTATTAAAAATATATTAATTAATTAGCAATATAAACTGTACATCCAGCTTCTGTTGTTATTTAATAAAGGTATAAGCCTGTGCCGATGGATACACAAACCGAGGCTAGATATTCGGTTAAAATTCAGTTCAGGTGCAATCAGATGTATTTCACATCGTAATTTTCATTATGATCTACTCACTCTTACTTTAGATTAATGGTTGACCACAACGGTAAAAAAAAAATCACCTTTATTACTCAGTATACTTAAATTATTGTGAATTTTGGTCAGTATGAAACGGCTGTAAAACGTGAAGTACTTTATGTAGGTCTATATTTAAAGCACATTAAGTACAATTGCGCCAATCTCGCACCCACCTGGCTACTTTCCACTAACCGCCACTGCACAAAAGGGAGCCAAAAGTGACGTCATTCTTCGAAGATTAACATTACGAACAATTAGGGAATGTGAAAGCGACGAGTTGAGGAGTATTAATTGTGGTGACTGTCACCTCGCCCGCATGAAGACTAAATACAAGGTTCGTCTAGAATAGTTTGCAGGTGACAAGAAGCCAAGTGTTCAAATATTGGCTGGCTGGGGTATTTTTACATTTTATTAAATTATATCCCACTTTACTTTCACAAAATGTCAGGTGTATCACCTTTAAATAGTCATTTATTCCTCATTACCACATTAAAAAACTAAATTATGTACATCCCCAATGTGTGGGAATAAGGAGTAGATGCTGCATCATGATCGCTAACATTGGTGTGACACGTGTTTTATAAATCTACCTTCTAAATCCATATTTTTATATATAAACATATATTTAAATATATATGTTTATATATATATATATATAAACATATATTTGTATATAAATATGTTTATATATATATATATATAAAGATACATTTATATATATTTTTATATATATATATAAAGATACATTTATATTTTATATATTTATGTAAATATATGTCTGCAAACATATTTATATGAGCTATCTATTTATATAAATATATATGTTACGTATTTATATAAATATATATATTAATTATAGAAATACAAATTTAAATTAATATGTCTATAAAATTAATCAAATACATATAAGGGCTGGGCCAACTATCTGCTGATTATGGCACAATCGGCAAACCGATGATCGGCCATTTTCTCAACGATAATCAAAGCCGATCTTTTGTCAACGAGCCCAAACATGCCAGGTACTGACTGTTAGTTCATCTATGTTAAGATGCCGCTGTGGGGACACAAATATTTTTAAAGTTTTTATAGCATTACATTTTTTTGCCCAAAATAAATCAACTATCTCTCCAGTAACAACATAGAGTTTAGTTTTCTGCACATGATAATATCAACAGATCTTGAATATCTGTCAAAGGTGTTCTAGAATTTTGTCAAAACTTTTTCTCTTTATTTAAAAGGTTTTGACAAAATTTATGTTGCTACTGGAGAGATATTTGATTTATTTTGGGCAAAAAAATGTAATTCTATAAAAACCTTAAAAATACTCGCGCTTTCTTCTACCGCACCTTAAGCTCTTGGAAGACAGTCTGGGGGAAATTCAAGAGAAGCAAAAATTGAGAAAGATACAAGGGAAAGATTCAAAGGAAGCCCTAATTGAGAAAGATTCAAGAGAAGCCAAAATTGGGGAGTATTCAAAGGAAGTTAAGACTGGGAGAGATTCGAGGGAAGCCAAATTTGAGGAATAGTCAAGGGAAGTTAAAACTGGGAAAGATTAAGCTAAGATTGGGGAAGATTCAAGGAAAACTAAAACTGAGGAAGATTTAGGGAAAGCTAAAACTGGGAAAGATTAAGAGTAAGCAAAGATTGGGGAAAATTCAAGGGAAACTATAACTGGGGATGATTAAGGGGAAGCTATAACTGGGAAAGATTCAAGGGAAGCCAAAGTTCGGGTAGAATCAAGGTAAGCCAAATCTTGGGTAGATTTAATAGAAGTTAAAACTGGGTAATATTCAAGGGAAGACCAATCTGGGAAAAATTCAAGATAAGCCAAAACTCGGTAGGATTTAAGGGAAGCCTAATCTGGGGAAAATTCAAGAGAATCTCAAACTGGGAAATATTAAGGGCAAGCCAAAACTAAATAATTATTGGATGTTTTAAAACCACATAATGGATTCAGAACTTTGCTTTATTTCAATACTTAAATGTATTCATCAGTTAATACATCTTAAATTGTGAAATCATTTCGACCAAACTGACTAACTTTAAAATGTTGTAGAAACAATGGTAAAGTGAATTGTATTTCAATAACTCTAGTTTTCATTTAACCTTGAATAACCAAGCATACTATAAAATAGAAATAGTCTATTCAAACAGTTGATTTTTTAGTATTACTAATACATAATTATTATCTTTGTAATATTTAAAGTTGAATAAACTAAATGATTGACATCGAGGATAGACCTAATTGGCAACAAATAATCGGCACAATCGGCAAAACTGTTTATCGGCCCAGTCCAAATATATATATATAAATATACATATTTGTGTGTGTATATTGTATATATAAATTTATATATACAGGTATCTATTTCCAGAGGTTGATTTACATATAATTAACTATTTTACGACCAAGATCCGAAAACGGCTACTTCGAAAATTGGCTGAACTCCTCGTACATTAGCCAATGATCCAGTAAAACCATGAAATATTGATGGGGGAGTTTTTGAATTCACGCTCTGGCCAGTAAAAGATTGAGTTGACTACCTCAGACAATCTTATGCTCAAACTGTCACTCTAATCCATGTGGTTGCGACAAGTTGAGATATGTGTCTAATAATTCCACCTAAACTAGCCAATCAAGTGTTATTATATTGTCAAAGGAATAAAGATACAGTCAACTCTCGATTCTACGACCCCGGGAATAGCGTCCCTCTCGAAGTAACGACCCTTTTTTGAGGAACCGTGAAAAATATGGGAAAAAAGGTTGAAAAATTTAAGGAAATCGGCTGTAAAATGTGTTTATTGCATTTATTTAGGTCGCTACGTTGCAATTATCTTTGTGAACGCTGTATTACTAGTAACCGGGGTGGGTCAGGTATAAAAAAAGACACCACCTCATCAATGCCAGCCAATATCACTTGACTCTGTTCACCCCCTCCCACAAGTAAGACAATGTTTCCCCACGCGCGACTGCCGCTACATCACGCGCCAGGCTTGCTTTTGCCATTGTTATTTCGATTCTCGATTTGGTTACTATTTTGGTTTGATTTTGTGAACAATTTTGTGGACAATTTTTGACGAACCATGCTATTGTTTAACATTGTTATTTTGATTTGGTTACGTTTTTGGTTGGATTTTGTGAACGATTTTTGATGACCCACGCTATTTTTTTTTATTTGATACGAACTTATAATTTTGACGAAATGAGTGAAAGGAGTACCTTCTTCAAGAAATAGGTAGGTTTTATTTTATTTACTTTTTTACGTATTGCCTAAAAAATTCAATTTTTTCGTATGAAGGTCAGGGATGGAACAAAATCTGTTAAAATTCCAATAACGACCCCTTCGAAATAACGACCCTTTTCCAGGGAACCGTGAAAGGTCGTAGAATCGAGAGTTGACTGTAATAATATAGCTTCACTTTGGCCAGTTTCCTCCAGACATATATATATATAGAACAGGCCGGCCAAAGTCCAAACTGCTGGTAAATTATTATTATATATTTCGTTCCTTGGCTGATTTCAGTGGCTCAAGTTAGAAGTGAGAGTTCATTTCGTGAAATGGCTAAGACTTCGGGCCTGCCATGACATATAAAAAAATATAATTCAAAGATTTTTTTTTTCACTTATATATTGGAAATTCGGAATAATATTTGTCACGTCTCAAGTATAATGAGCATGCATCAAATACCAATCAACTCTGTGATACTATAAATCGTAGATTTACAAGAACACTATTGCACTTGATTCATTTATGACTAAACATTAATGGAGATAAAGAGTTAATAGAGGTTTCTAATACTGAACGTTGTTTATTAATATTAAATTATATTTGGATAAAAAAAACTGCATTGAAAAGACTGTTTTTGGACATTTTAAAATGGAATCACAGATAATCACCGTGAACAAATCTTTACTCTGTCATAATAATGGAATACTGTAGCTATTAACAAGAAACTTTGTCAGTTTGTCTCTCATTGTCATCACGGAAAATTTCAAGCAATCATTCAAATATGAATGTAGTGCACACATTTTTGGCATATCGTAGGTCTTTTCTTTTCCGTCTTACTCCCATCTGTCGTGCGAGCTGGGAACTGAGTTGGGCCTGATATGATGAACGCTCTTAATAAAGGCTTAAGCTACTCAAAACAAATAAACTTGAAAAGAAAAGTTTTGGGAAGTGATTTAAAAATCTGACTTTGACCTGGAAGTTCAAAGTTTGATCTTGACCGACTTTACTAGGCTGTTATAGATTGTCTGCAATCTTCATTTGAACCTTTATCTATTTATGCTAGGGAAGCTAAGGACAAATTTAAACCTTAAGACCTTTATTTTTTAACCGTTAGGTTTATCGCTAAGATAATCCCCTCCCCGACATTATTCAGGTATTACTGCCCATCTAAGATACTCACATAGCTACACCAATGTGATAGAATTTAAATAAAATTGACCCATATTGAAAATAGTGTAAGAAACAATTTAGTTAATAATCTTAGAACACATTTTGTTACTATCCTCAGGCACTTTAAAATTATTGATGTTTGATAGTAAAAATAATTTTAAAACGATAAAAAAAATAATGGCGTATATACATAAATATACTTAGTAAATACCGTCTTAGTACCCCTGTTTTGAAATATTAACTTGGATCGTCCCGTCAACGACAAACAAGACCACACAAAATTAACTTCCTTGTCCGCTTGTACACCGGTAGAAGTGTATCAGCATTAGCGCGTAGATGAGATGGGAAATCCATGGTGATAGGTCATGTATGAAAAACTAACCCCAGACTCGCATCAGTGGTTAAATGGTCTAAGGTGTAACTATCACAATAGATTGGATATTGTTGGAGATAGGATGGTCAGGGTTTTGATCCCGGCAAGTTGTACTAGGAATGATTTTGCTAAAATTGTTTCCCACTCTCTCTGCAAGAAACTTCTGAGACGTTACCTGTAAAATTCCCATCTTCATCTTCAACCCTTTAATTAAGGTTGCTTGTGTGGGTAGTTATAGGACGTGGTGGACGACTGGGCCTCGCCTTGTTCAGCTCTTGTGGCAGTTAATTTGGACCTCTATTGCAGTTGAAATAACAGTCGTTGTTCTGGCCTGCACATGATACTAGTCAGTCATCGCCCATCTAAGATCTGCTTTACAGTCCCCATGTTTATATATCAAACTCCTTTGTGCTTCACTGGTGCTCCCCCGGCTAGCCCCGCGGAGTTGTACGATGTGGCGTGAGAGACGCCGGGCGCCGCGCCAAAAGACACACCCGCACTCCGTCCCAAATCATCCCAGGATGCTGCGGTATTGTTTCGCGTCCAACCAAAGCTTTAAGACCCAGGTAGCCAGCCACTTCTCGATTTTCCCCGAACGTATTAACACACGTGTTGTGTCAAAATATATATGATTTTTAACGTAATTAGTAAGAAATTGAAGCAAATAATGCGAGAATGTTGACTTTGTCCGAACATGCCATGGCGTGAATTGTTAAATTAATAAATCAATAGTATAGCTATGTTCCCCTGGATAATTTTTATACTCTAGGCTTAAGCTTTAGCCCGAGTGTGATCTTTCTATACTCTGAGCCAGTGTTTGGAAATGGGGATTCCTTGGCACACAGCTGTGCCGCAATGACACTTTAGTTAAACTGCATCTGGCCCCGCGGTGTAATGGTCAATGCACCTGTTACGAACCTAAGGATCTCGGGTTCGATTCTCGGCTGGTACACTGGATAGTTTTCTCTTAAGGGGAACTATACCAAAGATCACCAGGGTTTGGTAAATTAGGCTTAAGTAAGGTTTAAGATCATTCCTGGGTTCACACCTTTATATTCCCTATCATCACATCATTCTATTGTGGGTACGTGTGGACAACCCCCATAGGTGTACCCTGGGTAACGTTCTATGCCACCAGAGCGACGAGTAGTCTACATACAGGCGGCCGAACCGAAAGAATGTCGTGTCCCTCCGGTCAGTAATGTCAAATGATATAAAAAACAGGTAAGGCTAAGAAAAATATAGATATCTACAATTAGTATTTAATGTAGCGCAAAATTTTCTGTTTTAATTAAACTTAATTTAGTATTCCTACAGTCAATTTATAACCACTCAAGTCATTTTATTGTGAGTGCATTCTTTACTAGAGGTTTCTTAAACCTCTGGAACCTGGACATAAGGATGTAACGTGTATTTCAGAAGATATATCAAAGAAAGTCGCTCCTAAATCGGGAAAATAAATTAAGACACACCGCTCTATAGTTACAAGATGACACTACGTTAACTTATATTCCAACCACTTAAGCATATGTTGACGGACAAGATTGATTCTGGTTTAAACGTGTAGTTCCTAGTATTGTTCAATTTCCATGTCACGGGGAAATAAATATTACTCCCATATTGACGACGTCTTAATTGCAAGAAACTCTAACTTTAATCTAAGCCGATAGTGGAAAATAAATGGCGTGAATAAAAAACGGAGCCAGATCGCATTAAAATGTAGATTTTTCAACAAATAGTTGTCAATTGAAAAAAACTTATCAATAGCATAGCCTGAGATGTATAAATCCACGTTATAAAGGGCAATTTGATAGTCGACTCTAGTAAATTCCTGAATTCAAGTCAAGTTGAGTGGTTTTATAGTCTTATATCTATCTCTTCCATTCTTGTGTTCCAGAACGTATCCAGTGACCTTGAAACATGGAGGTGACACCAGCAGGAGGCGCTATCAGGGAACATTCCTCCAGCGTCGAGTCTTCATCTTCCGAGGTCAGTGATGCAAAGGTGGTCATGGCCACTATCGAGTAGTTGCAATATCTAGTCGATAATCACTTAACAATCGAACTACAGTATTCAAATTAAACTATTCGAATGATACTAAGAAATATATGGTCTTGTCCATGACAATAAGTTTGTTTGTAGAGTAGAATATAGAGCTATTAGTTTGGTATTAGCTGGAAAGGAACACGTATTCTGTATTTAAATAGCAAACATTCCAAACGGTAGATGAATTTGTATCGAAGCAAATATATATGTGTTACTTTTTTTTATATGCCAATTTTCATAGAAATTCCGAATTGCTGTGAACTATCTACAGTAGACTTGTCAAAACATGGCTGTCACTATTCGAACACAAAAGATTGTTTCATACGCTCGCCGAAAATATAAAGCAGAATCTACACATCAATTCACACACTTTAAATTGACCCATGATGACTGACATATTATTTTCTAATGGATAAACATATATTTTAGAATTTATATCATTTTCCTGATAGATGTTTTCAAATTATAACGTTGTGTCGGGCACAGTTAAATACATAAATACACACGCTTTACTGTACATGAACGGGTTATTTCAAATCTCCTCACAAAGTCCAACAAATTTGTCTTCTAGATTCTGACTGTAGAGCACATGCGTTGTCAAATGCCCATTCGCACTGATTAGAGATGTTTGGTTCTGAGATTTGATTGGTTCTCCTGTGCCGGACATCTCGTGCAGAGCGGACGAAGTGGAGAATAGTTGTACTTTAGCAGAACAGCAAGCGCCTATGAGGTGGAAATCTTGTGATTGTGGTTTAGAGCTCGTCACGTGACCACGTTTCTGATCTGCGCTAGTTTTTTGGTGAGCGTGTGAATCCACTGTGACTGGGATTCTCGTACAGGCTCTTGAAAGTTTGGCTCCTGATCAAAAATTAATAATTAACGTGTGCGCTGGAAACAAGTACTTGTAAAAATGTAAGCAAGGCCAGCTCACACTCGATCTTTGAAGGAGTCACTTCCCACTTACACGGGTGATTTGCTACTGGAGGTCCAAAACTTTTGTCAATATAATTTATATTTCTCTATAGTTCTTCATGTGTGTATATACATATATACACACATACCTTGAACCGTGTTAAACAGGACCTACTCAGGGCTAATGCTGAAGAGGGTCCCCTCAGGCATTAAGGCACTTTTACATTTGAAACTCAAAACTTTGGAATACTTTTCTTAAAGTCTCCTTAGTAATGGTCTCGATCTTGTTAAATCTGGAGAGCTTGGTGGCAAAAGATATTTTTAGATTACTCAATCTCAAAAAAATAACCTTTTAATTTCTCTCATGTTGACATTTGAGTTATTACCATCTTCTTTAAAATCTCCATCACTTAGTTTATCATCTGCTAACCGATTTACGAATTCATGGGATATTTCCAGGTAGATTCTGTGACGACACTGCCGCTATGTGTACGTAATAAGGCAAGGTCACGGGAAATATAAATAAATAGCAATTACATTGACAAAATGTTGGGCCTCCAGCAAGAAAATTCTCCTGTTTATTACTATGTTTTATAATCTTCATTATTTATAAAGGTAAAATGATCATTTAAACCAATTAGAAAGTGTTTTCTGCTTCTTGTAGCAGTTTTTTGTACCTGACCTTGCGAAGAACATTTTTAGGTATTTATTTTAATGAACTTAAATAATAAAAAGTAACGTTGATTAATTTTAGCTATAATAGTCTAATATTCGTATTAAAATGACTTGAGGCTTGTATAGTGTTAACTATTCTAAAAATGGTTCCTCACACTCTCCATGAAAATTTAGGTAAAATTTATATAAATTCAACCTTCCTCATTCTTAACCTATTAGCGTAATTAGAACATAAGCATATAATCCAAATTGGTGGTAAGATGGGGTGCTAAAGAGACTATTCTAATGTGAACCAGTGTACACGCAGACTAAACCTCACGCTCAAATGGTCCTGTTTGCCAGAGACGGGTAGGTTGGGATTCTAATCGTCACCGGGTGTACTGAGGGTGGTATTTTCTCAATTGTTCCATGTAAATGCGGGTACACTTCCTTTATGATTCTACCTTCTTTGTAGCTAGCCCATTAGCCTAGACGGGTAGTAGAACATGGTGCTTAAAATAAACTGTTATCCGCTAGAGATATTTGAGACCAGTATTTGTGATTGTAGGATTTATCATGTTACATTCCGTGAATGATTCGGAGTATTCAAAAACAAACTCAACACATTTCCCACGACAACCATTTAGCTCTTAAAATGTTTAGGATGAGCCATTGTCAATATTTCTATTCAGAGGTATATAAACGTAATCTAAGTGTCTCGTCACCGATTGTTTGTCTAGGAGAAGAAGGTGATTGGCGGCCGTCAGGTGATCCAGAAGTCCAGCAGTTTCCAGGCCGAGGAGAGCTCCAAGGTGGTCGAATCTAGCCAGTCCGTTCAACAGTCTTCCTCACGACTCGTACAATCTTCCGTCTCCTCAGTGTCTTCCTCCCAAAAGACGGTCTCTTCTTCCTCCACCTCTCTCTCCAGTGACCTGCAGTCCCAGGTAAAGAGAATACAGTTCTAGGTGGGGGAAAGAAAGAAGACCTCGCACAAATCTCTCTAAACTGCGCATCTACAGGGCTCCATTTTCAAATATTATCTTCATTATTATCATACCTCTGTATATTGGGAATCTTTCACACATTTCTCTACTAACTATGCTTTTTATCTGAGTAACTCTCAAAATAACTGATTGATGACGCGCCTTATGAGAAAAAAAATCACTAATAATTCTACCTCTATACTACAATGAATTTTGTTTCTCTTTCTAATGACATTATTAATCACCTTTTTCTGATTTTTTAAGCAACTTGCCGTTTAGCAAAATGTTTCACATTGGCTTTTTATAAATAGGTACATATGTTATTGTTTATTTCATATCTAGTTAACTGTAACCGTCTAAAATACGTATTGTATTATTGCTACCAATTTGATGTATGCAGGCCTATGAATGATATAAACGTTTATACTACATAATCTACAAAGCCTTATTTTGTGGAATCACTTCAAATATCAAAATCTATTTAAATACAAATTTGTTTACCTTCATTTTTAAATAGCTATGATATTTTTATTTTCAAAATCATTGTTATCTGGCAACATGACTTGGCTTTAGGTTTATTAAATAAATATATCTCAAGTCTCATGCCTAGCTTGAGTAAATGAAACACTAGAAAAATAAATTAAATTGATAAATGTTCTACATAAATAATTTATTTAAAAATTATATCGAAGTTGACCAACTGTATTTTAAAATATGTAAGTAACATTGAAAGGTGTATTTTAAAACATATTGTAAAGACTGTACAATAACAGAATTTCTAGGAACATATATCAAATAATAATGGTCCCCCAGTACAAAATTTTTCGAAAAATAAGGTACTTTATAAAAACAAAAAATTATATTGGCAATGTTTTTTAAATAGTCTTGCTGATTATAAGATAGTAATTTTAGTTGACATAAAAAAAAAGTTTAAAAAATCTACAGTATATTGTGTTTGACTAGAAATAGTTTAATTATATGTATTGTTTTTAAAAGTAGAAATACTAACTTATTAAATAAAGTAATAATTATAAATCAGTTTTAAAGACATTCGATTAGTATGATAAAGGACACGACTGTAATGTTATTCCCATATCATAATATGTTTACAGGCTGTGAAAATCTAATTAGATTTTTGTTTTGGTGTAGTTTTTTTTAATTTGCCATTTTTATTCAATATTGCATCAAATTATTTATTCGCGTTGGAAATTGCGATACTCCCTAACTAAACGTATTGTGGAATGAACATTTTTGTGAGCGTTTTATTATTTTATTTTTTTGTATTTTGTCACATATGTTAATTTTAAAATATTTTTGTGTGTTAGGTGGACATATGAATGTCCTTGATATTGGCCCTTGCACATTCCTTCTCGAAATAGTAAATCTTTGTTAAATTTTCAGTTTAATTGAAAGTTAAAAATATAATAATCAGAAATGGCTCACATATTTCACTTCAGATTGTTTTTAATTGTCTAATTAATAAGAAATAGTAAAATTATAAAGTATGTAACGTACAAGCTCCAATGTTACGTGATAATTCACAAACTTAAGCTGGTGCATTGGATTTATAATGCAATTTGCAATTCATTCACTTTTTATTATAATGGTAATAATAATTATTATTAAAGGATAAGATAATGCCATCACCAATAATTATTTAAAATTTTAAGGTTTAAAAGGTTTCAAATAAAATGTTTTTTTAAACAAATAAAAAATCTCACAAATAAAGTCAACGTATAAAAGACAAGTTAAAATAAATTTTACAATGTGATAATTTTGAATTGTAAAATTGTGATACTTTTTATTAATACATTTATACAAATTAATTATTTTAGCTAACTTCACAATTCACGTTTCATACAGACTAAACAATAGCACTGTATAGAACTGGGGCTAAGCCACGAATTTTTGTTCGTGTAATCTTTAAACATTATTATTATATAATTCTATTTATGCAGATTTTGTTTATATCTGTTCAATTTAAACAAACTAGAAAAAAATAAAAATATTTATAACATAATAATGTATTGCATAATCTACAGCTGTATAGTTTCTGTTACTAATACACTGTATATGAAAGTAATTTGTTTTACAATAATGGCACAATAAAAATATGTTACACAATAATTTTTGCAAACTTATTTCTTGCAGAAGACCTTGTTGGCTTCAAAATGTTTTGGTTCTGTCGGGATAGGCCACCAGTTCTATACACAAGCTATTATGACTCATTCCATAAGGAAATGCACCTACATAAATATAATACACATTTAGGAATATTAATTAGTAACACATAATTTTGATTAAAACATTTATAGAACCGGAAACATTTTGAAGCTAAATAAGATTAATCCGACCAATTTCCCTCATGCTCCTCATTTCGTGAATAAAAAAACTATAATAAAACTTGGTTAAGAATAATTAAATTGTTTTATTTACATCAGGTTTCTAGTTGAAATTTCATTATAAATTATAAATTGAGTAAATTATTAAATGTGTTACCAACACTGTTGTACAGAGTGTAGGCCTACTTCAACTTGTGGGCCCCACACAAGGGGTGTAAACAGGACACACACATAACTCCACATTATGAGCCCACAAGCAAAGGCCAAGCGCCCGCCACCCTTAGCGGTGATAGTGCCAACATTTACGGATAAAAGATGTCATGTGGTCAGCACAAAGAGCCCTCTGGTAGTTAATATAACTTTTCTAAACCGGAGCTGTTATTTATTCAAGTATCTCCTCATTTGTCCTCACGTGGCTGAGTTTGAGAACGTTCCAGAACCACTGCTTCACAGATACGTTTTGGAAGCGCCGGGAAAATAACCCAGGACTTCTGGATATGTAGGCAGGAACTCTGACCACTAGACCACAGAGGTTGCCAATAAGGACACAAAAACATTGAAAAACATGAATATGCGCATGTGAATTATTTGACCTTGTATCCGAGCTATAATCATTTTTGTGTTTTTATAACAAAGCTTGCTTTGCTCGTTGGGTGCTCCACCCTCTAACCCCCTGGGAACTTTCTTGGCCAGTGGATGTAAACTAATGTAATTCCAGAGCCGTATTTTGATAGTTCTTACCGTTTAGCCACAAGATACCTCCAAAGAAAGATCCGCACCGACTTTAAAGTTGCTCCGCCATTCTGATTTTTTTTCTCCAGATTTAGTTAACTTTTTGGAATTTTCCCGATGGTCACCGGCTATAATCTATAAGCTTGCCAAATTTCAAGTTTCTAGCTCATCTGGAAGTGGGTAAACATTATTAATGTCAGTGAGTGAGTCAGCCGTGAGGCTTTATAGTAGTATAATAATGAGCCGGTATAGCTGATTTCATTTAAATATTTACAAACAATACCTCATGTATGACATTGAGGGTTATTTCGTAAATATAAAATAATAATTTACTATTCCATTGAATTAAAATAATTGATTATATTTATGATCATGTTCAAAAATAATTTTGATTTGTCCTTTTGAAAAGAGCACTACATATTGGAACTTTTTACTTTTATGTTCTTCCGACACGATAATGGATACTTATTTAAATCGAATAATATATTTGATATGTGGACTGGCTGAATAGAAATTACCTGAAGCAAGACGTCTGTACTCTGACCAATTTCCTATTGGACGTTTGCCAAATAAAATAAAAAGTTTTTAAGCCTACATGAACGTCTATGATATACTTGTTTATTTAAAAAACAAGTTTCAGGTGTAGGTAAACCAATCATCATTAGAATACTCAATTTTGAAGATTGGATTCTCTAGCACCTTGAAGATAGTAGAGATGGCCAGAGAATATTAAGAAAAGACACACCAAATAACATTTGACACATGACTATGAGGAGAGTTTTAAAAGACCAACAGATTTATCCGCTCCATATTTAGCGAGTACAAGGTATTAGCTAAGGTTACTTTCCTCTAAGAGTAGTATTTTATACCTGGTGTCTGAACATATGGCCGATGATTACCATTTTCCACCCGTTGTATTGTTTAGCGATGAAACTGATATAGGGAAGTCAATTTTCAAAGCACTCATCATTGGACTGAAAAAAAAAACCACGGGATATTCTTTCACCAAGGCACCAACAACAAATCCGTATACGTTTATGGGTAAGAATAAGACTTGGTGAAAGTATAATATGACCGGTTTTTCTTGATGCTTAATTAACTATAGAAGTTTATGTCCATTTCTCGAACAATCAATTTAATGGGCTTTTGAAATAAGTCTCACTTGATGTCATGTGTTTCAAATGGTTGATTCATGACTGTGCTACATAATATGTTATCCGAATAGCTAAACATTTCTTGAATGGATGATTTCTTTACAAAAGGATAGGTTGTGCATGACCTATTTCCTATTCTGCTTGCTCCCCAGACTTAAATTCACAGAATTTTTATTTCAGGGGCCATCTTAAAACGATTGTTTGCACAGCATCCTTTCTTTCATATCACTGCGTCGTACTACATGTTCAGGTTATATGCAAAATGGTAATTATTCTAATGGGCTATGGATAATGAAGAGGTAATCTAACAGCATTTGCTTGGAAGGAGAGTGGGAAACTATTTAGGTGAAACCACCATCAGATGACCCGACTGAGATTTTAACCCAGATCCCCCATCACTGCATTGAATAAGGTTGCCAGTGAAGCCGAGAAATGCCTGAAAAATGTAAATGGACAGTAAACTCTATGATTATATGATAATAGGCTTGCATTCAGTTGTAAGGTGGTCATTCAGAGCACTTCCTGTAATGGTAAACAGCTGTACATTGATGGAAAGCGGGAATATATACAGCTCGGGAACAATATCCTAGGGTGACCTGGTGGTCTAGGGGTAAGGTATCAGACTTCTGTGCTGGCGGCCGGGGTTCAATCCTCGGTCCCGGCACATATTTATGTGATTACCAAACCCTTCCTTCACCTCTGACAAGACATCTTGTGGATGTGTGGAATGCCAGGCCTCCACCGTGGTTCGGATTCCACGTTAAACTGTAGGTCCTCCATTTCATCTCACAATCACCCTACCATTACACATTAGCGTAAGTGCGTATATCNTACCATTACACATTAGCGTAAGTGCGTATAACCCGAACGGGTAGTAAGACGCGGTGCTAATAATAATAATAATAATATCCTATAGTACACATTTGTAAGAGATGTTTACACTATTGTTGTGGCCCAAGTCTATCACTGAAGTGGGCCCTACACGACACCCCTATATTTCTGGGAATATAAACTAGATAAGCACTAATTGTGCCACATCCTACTACTCACTTGGGCCATACAAATGTACGGTAGCTAAACTAATTAGATCGGAAGGAGGAAGCTATATTTAGAGGACGTGTACCCACATTTAAGTGATGGGAGGGTAATAATCGATTCATAAAAACTCACCCTTGGTACACCTGACAGGTATTTGACTCCCAAAATCCCCATCACTGGCAAACTATACCAGACAAGCTACAGCTTGATTTAAAGATCTGTCGAATAAACCAAGTAAGGCGTGCTTAAAAAATGATCAACTACCCGTGATGGTATTTAGAATCGAATATTATTAATCACAACACTGAGTTTGTTAATTTTTCTGACCTTAGGGGCCTTAACATTATTTTAAAGCCTTATAACGGCAAGAAGCTCAAAGGTGCTCATTCCCTAATAAAAGTTCCCGAAGAAATAGTAGTATTCATGACCAGGGACACCAAGGGATTCTTCATCAGCCAGAGGGCTGATGTTAGGGAGTTTACTATAAATATAAAATTTCACGAGTTAGCAATCCAAGGGCTTTAAGAAATATATATATTTTTTAAAAGCAGCATGTTGGTACAGCCTCAACAAAGACCATGTTCTTCACTAGTTCTGAGAGATAGTCTTTATGAGATCAGTTGGTTAAGTCCATCTTATTTGGAGTTGAGAGTTTTCTGGAGATCTTGATAGTCTTTTTGGTCCATCCTGTTCCTAAGGAAGGGGCTAAACTAGACATTTAAGGTTGTCTCATTCAGGTCAATATAAAATAGCTTGGTGGAGACAAACACTTCAATATGATTGAATTCAACACCAAAGATAGAAACGCTATGCCTCTAACTATTGGTAAAATATTTTAATAATCTTATTTAATACTCTTGTTCTTAAATCGCCTCTAAATAGCTTTCCTCCATACAAGTGAGGGCAACTTCCTTCCTCATTCCTAGCCCATTAGTGCAAATATACAGATTGCCTGGATGTTCATTGAGATGCGGAGCATGAACAAATGGCGTGGTATTATATTGGGCTTAAAACCAAAAAGAAAACTTTTTTGCCACCAACATTTACAAAATATTATTGTAGTATTACTCTAACAATACTAGCCGTCAAAGGTGAAAGCTGTTGAACATATTAATTGAAGTATACGTATTTAAACGTAGCTCCAGAAATTCTTGTAACTGTCAGCTACCTCCGCCTTTTTATGGCAATTACATTGTAGTAGGCCTCAATTACTGTATCAGCCTGCGACTGGTAGGAAACCAAGGAGCACGATGATCTATAGTTGACCTATCATTCATTGGAACTTGCTCCAAAGGTTTTATTTCAAAAGGGGGCGTAAGCACATGCTTAGCCATTTTGGGCCCCCTCATTCGCTTTGTAAGTAAAAATAAGCAAACACCCTCCCCCACCCCTTTATCACCTCATCAAGCTTACGTTATATTTGTCGATTTGTTTAAAGGAATAATCATTGCTTATGTAATTAATAACTCACTGGTAACTTTTACAGAAGAGGTGTAAATTAATGTTGCGAAGTAATTAATAATTAATACTGTAGTAAATTGAATTAAAATATATTGTATTAAACAAGAAAAATTGAAAATAGTCATAAAATTATTATTTCCGAATTAATTTACAATTTGGAATCATAAAAAAGTATTATTAGTGAAAAAATTAATAAATGGCCAGGGACCTCTGGGTCTGTAGCCAGAAACTCTGACCACTAGACCACAAAGGCGTTTCTCAAGCTGTAATGATATATACATAATTATAAATTTAAGTAAATATTAATGTCGGGGCTGAGTGGTATGGGCACATTTCTGAATGCATAAGAGTGACAGATCCTGTTCAATTAGCCTAGTGTAATTAAAAACACACAGTTAGCCATACTCAAAGCAAACAATCATAATAAGAGTAAAATGAAGTGATACATCGATCAAACGTCATCAGATCCTGGTGGGAGGGAATCAGGTGGATTTTCCAACTCACGTTGAAATTAAAACTATTTTATAAAGTCTAACTTATCTCACACAATGCTGCTTGGAAACAAACGAGTCTCCCAACTTGATAATTTATGCTCCAGAAGCTATTAGAATGCGTAAACTCTGAGTAACACAGGGGAGATTATTTCGGACTATTAATACTCTATCACTACGTCATTGATTTATTGCTAAGATTTACACATATATTTTGTTGTAAGCAGTGGTGAACCCAAGGGGGAGAGGGGCAAAGAGGGTATTTGACTCCCCCTTCCCCAATACTACAAACAATTTTAATAGAAATTTAAATAATATGAAGTATAACTAAAATATTTAGCATTGAAGATGTGTCGAATATATATGCTACATTTTAAGACCAGGCTTCTGACTTAAACCCAATATTCAAAATGTTTGCCGCTACACACAAAATTAACAATTGCAAAACTAAAACCAAAACAAATAATAACTTTGATATCATTTGCATTATTTAATATAAAACTAATCCAAATAATATCTAAAAGCATTTAATATTCATAAATATTCACGGCCTTCAGGGCTTAGGAGGCTGTGCAACCACAAACCCGCTCTCTCCATCAAAATGTCATTCTTGTTACAGCCTTGATTGAATGCCTCACCCCAAAGTAAATGGCTGGGCTCGTCACTGATTAAGTAAATAATATGAAAATATATATTTTATTTTACATTTTCCATCTAAATCATTTTGAAATGGTGAAATTACCCTCCTGACTTTTTGGATTATTTTATGTATAATTATATAAATTCACAATGGCTAATAAATCGTTAATGTAAAACAAAAACTAAAATAACACTATTAAAACTCCACGAATCCTTTCTACTAAATAAAAACAAGAATTACCATCAACTACGATTAAAGTAGCCTCGTCACCCGTTCCCCCTCCCCCTTCCTCACTCTACCAGTGCCGAAATGCCTAAATGCCTAAATTTAATTAGGGTTTAAATGTGTTTGCCAGATACATGATAGTACATGTGACTAGAATGCATAAACATAACTTTATGTATTTAATTAGTGTAAATTTTAAAGCTTGTTGCGTATACTAACTTTTATTTTACAATTAATTGAATATATATTTTGTGTGATTTTACTTAAACTATACTAAATTAGCTTAATAAATGAACATTGTGATCTTGAATATTTTTTCAATAGTTGGCACCATGCTTAGCTTGCTTCACATGAACATCATGACCTGGGGTGTAAAAACCCGAACTCATTGGCTAATTACTAGTGGGCGAGCGGAAAGTAATGTGTTGCAACCCCCTGGACATTGGCAAGGTCATTATAGAGCCTCTCTAGCTTGCTTTGCGGTTTTCAAGCAGCAGGCCCAGGGTTTTCTATTGTGTTAAGTAGAGCCTTTTTGAAGAAGAATTACTTGAAACAAAGTATTCTTGGAATATGAATCAATATTAGTTTTAAAATTAATAATTTATTACATGTATATTAATTAACAATTCAAACATTAGTATTTACATAGTTAGCACAGACAACAATTAATTTTTTTAACTAGTCTATATCATTATGGGTATGCGACACAGGACTAGCATACCCGGAGAGTACGCCACTGGATTTACTATAACTAACTCTTCTACGTTCATGATATTGTTTCACGCTACTAATTTGCATGGAAACGGCCATTTCTTAACACTAAAGATGTCCTAAATACTCTAAACACCTATCTTAAAAATGATGAAGTATTTACTTTTTAGAAACAAGTATTAACTTTTGTTTATTCACACAATTTTAAGTGAATACTTAGGAAAATTAAGTATTTACTGAATATAAAAATATTTGCTGGGAAAAATAGTATACACTTCAGGCAAAGTATTCACTTATTTATTTAAGTGTTTCGTACTTTTTATTCGCTTGGCTCATGATCAAGGTGGCACTATATGACAACATTTTAAATGAAGAAAAAGTTGTCATTAAATTCCAGGACACTCTTGAGAGATATTCCAGAAATTTTTAAGTTATCACGCGAAGAAAATTAAATGTTATGTTTATACTGAAGCAATATTTTATTTATTTTGTCCTAAGACATGTTTTTCCATAAACATTGCAAAAACGCTGGCTATTTCTCGCGTCCCCTTCCATCCTACAAAGGAGTAAGGAAGATGAAAGTAGAGTTTATAAAAAAAAACGTACCCACATTTACTTGAAGAAAGAAAGGGAAAATATTTAGATAAAACCAATCTCAACAACTATTGGTCAGAATTTGAACCCCTACATCTACCTGACCGACCAACTAGAGTATAAGAACATGATGTTAATCTGTGTCCCCAACGAACCTTTGGTATTAATGTTTCGTGTCAATATTTCGAGTATATTTGTCATTAATAGAGAGTTTAGAAAAAATCATAGCCTATACTTCCATTTCGTTTATTTTCCATCGGGTCTCCGAAAAAATCAAATAAGACATACATCCAGTGGATATAAAGTGATAGTTTATTACAAAATATGAATTAATAATCACGTGAGCAGCATAGCTGGGACTACACTGAACAAAACAAGGTGAAACCGTTAGTAAACCAACTTGTCGCAGCCACGTGAATTATAAAGGCACTTCAGGCCCTGGCTTGGCTGTCGTGGTCCAATCACGCTTTAACTAATCAGAACGTGAATTAAAATTTTCCACCATCAATATTTCACGGTTTTACTGGATCACTGGCCAATGTACTAAGAGCCCAGCCCGTTCACGAAGTACTTGGTTTCGGGCGATGGCCGTAATTAATATAGATAATACAAATAAGTACGAAGCTCCTCTTAATGTGTCAATATATAGGCCTAAATAAGTACAATGTTCTGATTAGTATGTACAGTACAGTACTGTGTATTACACACATATAAATAGGTACAATGTTCCTCTTAGTTTGTAGGCCTATACGTCGCAAGATTATTGTAAAATAAGTCTTTTTGTTAGAAACTTAGGCTGTTTACAACAAACCTCCTTTTTGTATTAAAGCTATATTTTATTTATTATTTATTAGCACCACGTCTTACTACCCGTTCGGGTTATACGCACTTAAGCTAATGTGTAATGGTAGGGTGATTGTGAGATGAAAATGGAGGACCTACAGTTTAACGTGGAATCCGAACCACGGTGGAGGTTTGGCATTCCACATATTCAGGCTTCTTACAAAAAGGTTGATTTTAAAATTATCCTGCGACATATAAACATAAATAGGTGAGATATTCCTTTTAGTATCGATAAGGAGTTGACATTTTAATATGCACTACATTGTATATAAAAACACAATAAAAACATATGCAAAATGTATAGGTATCTTTATGCATTTGTATATTATAAAGTCACAGCACAACGAAAGAAGTGTGTTTTACTCATTTCTAAAAAGAATCTTATTAAATAAATAACCTTGACAAAAAATGTAAGCTTTGACATTAAAAAAGTTGTGGAATATAGAATATTGTGTTATTTTTATAAACTAGGTGAAACTGTTAATGAAATTGTGTCTATAACTACTACAGCATCATTTGTTTTTGAATTGTTGAAATTAAGTTCATATAAATCTGTTTTTAATGTATGTATTGATAAGCATTTAATATTTTATTTAATGAGTTCCAAAGTTTAGTTTAATTCCACCGAAAGATTGATTTCATAGAAAAGCTTGTGATATATTTTGGCACAATAATTTGAAGAGATGAATAAATTAACAGTGAGTAGGAGCTCCTAACCACTTTAAGGGGTCAGTGTAGTTTTATTCCAAAAACATTTTGCTCGTCAATAAGTTATCGTCATGTTTTAGAGCGCGCTGGACGATAATGGGAACCAGATGTCTGAAGGATTAACTGGAAAGGTGAAGGTGTTTTCTTCTCAAAAGGATCAGGAATCCTTTACCAAGGAGCAAGATGGACAAGTGGTTGAGCAGGTGGGTTATTGCTTATTTATTTTAATCTTTAGGTTTTAATTTTGCTTTTTAAACACAGCTTTACATCAGGACACTACCTACCAACTAAATTAGAGCTAGACAAACACTAATATGTATATAAATGTTGGATGGATATATATGTGTGTGTTTATACGCTTTTACGCTAAGGCACGTGTTGTTGACTTTCACCCATGAATAATCTTAATTTACATAACAACCATAAATTATGCCGTTAATCAATAATTATTTAGTTAAAGGACGCACACCCAATTTATGAATTATTAAGTTTCTGCCATGCTGATAATCGAGCTAAGGACTTGAGAACTAAGCTGTATGACCACACAATACTAATATAAACAAGGGTGTGTGTATGTGTACTAGCTGAGATTGTATGAACAAGTATTATTAAAGAGTTGAAATTTCACCACACTCAACTTACATTGACGCTAGGAGGTCAAGGTTAGAACTTGTGTCGGGTGAAATGTGGGTGGCTCACCATATGTCATTATCATCATCATCATCATCATCATCATCATCATCATCATTAATCGTTTACAGCCTGTGGCTGGGTCATTTAAGTGAAATGCCTCCATCTTCCTCTACTTCCACTATTATTTATCCTTTAATCGCTTATATTATTCTACTCTCACTTGCACACTTAATGCTATTTGCTCCTTACATATCTTTCTTTGTCTCTCTTGCGGTCTTTTTTCAACATAGATTACTTGCTCTCCATCATTCTCTTTGGGATTGTCTCCTTTTTACTCTCATCAGGTTCATAGCATCTTAGCCTAACTTCCTCTACTAGCTCATGTACGCCCCTGTATTCCCACTCTTTCCAGGATATATTTATTCCTTATCTTGTTTCTCCTCATGACAGATAATATTATCCTTATAAATTTCGTTTGTATAGTTTCCACTTTCCTCGCACTTCTGTTCTCCATAGCAGGTCTCGTACACACACAACTTCATCTGCAGCTCTCTTCTTGTTAGACCCTATCTATTCACACACCTCGCCTCATTCATTCTTCCAATATTTTATCTACATCTACACTAATATTTTAAAGAGGAAAGATTTGATTTTTTGTTTTTTTTTGTTTGTAATGGATATACTCAAAAACTACAGGACCGATTTTAAAAATTATTTAACCAATAGAAAGCTGCATCATCAATGAGTAGCATAGGCTATATTATATTTTGAAAATTTAATTTATTCCTCATAAAACTGTCGATAGTCACTCATATTTTATGGTAGAGTCTATGATGATTCTTCAATATGTGTGTTGAAAATAATAATGCGGGGGGAAGGGGGAAGGGTCTAGTTATACACAATGTAACTTTAACGGCGCTACTCCATCCAAATTCATAGTTTTTCTTGGTCTTATTCTCTTCCTTGTCATTACCATCCCTTCACACTTCACCGAGCTGAATTTAATTCCACACTCCTTCACCTCCTCATTCAATTCCTGTAACTGTTCCTGTATTTCTTCTTACTTCTCACCCTATACCATAAAGTCATCAGCAAACATTATAATTTTCATTCTTTTCTCCCTAAGTTTCCATGCAACTTTATTCATAACCATATCCACTTACATTACAAATTGTAGTGGTGAGGTAAAACTACCCTTCTCCCCTATTTTTATTATTATTTGTAACCACTCCATCCTCCCACTCTCCATCCTAGTACAATTCATGTTATTCTGAGAAATCACTGATTTGCATGCTGAAATGACGACTGCCTATACACCTATAGCTATTAAAGTTTGATTTTTCAAACATCTGGTTCTTTGAAATCAATAATTGTTCACCCATATGAGCTAAAAGTGTGGTAAGAGTGATAGAATCTTGGAATATTTGCAGCCTATCAATAACAATCCCGCCCCTTACATAATGATCGATTGTAATCTTGATTGATATTAACTCCTTGGACTGCTTCTTGCGTTTCTAAAGTAATTTTACATGTGATAAAAGACATTCAAAACTGTAATTGAAAATTAAGTTTAAAAAATGTCAATAGGTTCAAAGGCTAGATATTGAATTGGAGACTGCTGAACTGTATTCAAATAGATTCATGACTTCTTATTTCATTATTTTCTCAAATTATTGATGGTCTATATATTCTTAATTATTCCACTCATAGCTCCTACGTTGGATTCAAGCGGCTGATAATTTTTTTAAGCTTGTCTGTAAAATAACACAGATAATAATATTATTTTAGTACTACTAAAAAGTATTTGATAGTTTAGTCTAGTCTAGTCTAGTCTAGTCTAGTCTAGTTTAGTTTAGTTTAGTTTAGTCTATTTTAGTTTAGTTTAATCTACCAAACTTTGTTGCCTGCCTATATTTAACACAATCACAAACTATTATTTTAAATGTAATTAAACTTTAGAAGGGTGGTGACAATTTATATAAAGTATTTTTTAGTATTGTTCAACTCCACTCCAACTACCCATCCACCCTCCAACACCTGACTATGGCCTTGACTTTTCACTTAAAGGAAATACCAATCAAATGTTCTCATACTATAGTGCTGCGATCTATGAAATAATAAATTATACTACCTGTAATTTCAAATTTGTTGCTAACTTTAATTCCATTTCTTGAAAAAACTTTTTATGTCACTTCTATGACCTTTTTTAAGACCTTAAAGTTATCATGTATCAGTTCTAGAGTAACTTTTTCATGACGTGTGTAATTTGAAGGTCTCTTCATCGTCCCAGCAAGAGTCTGTTACTTCAGAACCAGAGGTACCTCAACCCCCAAATGAGACACCCGCCTTCACCCCTAAACAAGTCCCGGACGAGAGCCAGGGGTTGCAACCAGAAAGCCTCCTAACCGCTTGTGAAGTAACGTCATCCGTTCCACATACCACAGAGATCAAACAAGAGAGCATCAAGAACACGTTGAAAGAAATCATATCCGAGATCGAGGAAGCCGTGGTCAGCGAGTTGAATGAAGACACGACCCCTCAGGTGGGTCAAGAGGGGAGATGTTGCAATCATTGCAGTGGCGTCTCGCGGGTTATTGCCAGGGTAGGGTTGAGGATGTACTCTTACATTTCATCTGCTCTGCATTCACTCTCCCACGACGGTGGGCATGACAGTTAATTGTCAAGTCACTTAGTGTAGTTTTAGGGTGCTAAGAGGTCAGGGTTTTATTTCTGGTTTTCCCTTAACTATTGTTTCCGGTTACCCCTCCACACAAATTCAAATACATTTCATCTAGCCTATAGTTTCATATTCACTTCCCTATTGGTGTAATTAAATGCGTATAGGCTGAACGCTTAGTAGAAAGCGTATAAATAAAATGTATCCATTTCACTGACCACACGGATTGCTAAAATTACAAAGTAGCACGTAAAGACAGTACCTACACTGGTGGGCACGTGGACTAAAGCGTCACTTTCGTATGGTTTCGTTTGCCGATAACAGTATGGGCAAAGTTCTATTTCCGAACATATTTTCGAAGGGCATTTATACTCTATTATGTGTGACATTTATGCCACTTATTATGAATCAGCTATACTTAAACATTATATTTTTTAAACTCTCGCCAACTTAATTTAAACATGGCTGCTGGGAGAACTGAAAAAATATTTGAAATTGTTTGTGTCTTTAATAAATTGGGAAAGTACAGGTAATCTCAGAAAACGGGTAAAACAAAGTTTTGAATATAATACTTTTAACTTCAATATTTATAGAGTCGGCCTTTGAATAGAAAAAAGTGAACTGAATAGCTAAGTACGCCTATTGGAATTTCTCTGTTATCCTTCCTTATCGTACCTCCCTTTTTTCTCTTGAGACATTGGGTGAAGTAACAACTGTGTACATTCCCCAATAAAGGTCCAATAATCCTTTTCTAAACACCAATAACATGATTTTACAATGTTATTTATTATGAAAAACTATATTTCTTTTCTCTATACTACTCTCTAAAGTGCCTGGAAAAATGGTAGTTCTTTCTGGTAAACAAGGAAACCACAGAAAATATTTTATTGATAAAATATTGCTGACCCTGTAAAAATTAAACACAGGAAATAATAAATTTCAAGTATACAGTTATTTTAATAATCAAATTAAGTTAAAATAATTGGGATTAAAATAAAAGTAAAGCTAATAAATAATATTTACCTATCCAAACGTACAAAAGTATTGTAGAGTAGAATGAAAATCTCATTATTACTTTTTTTTTTAAACAGGCTCCTTTCGTGTTATCAAATGTGATACTTGACCTAAACTTTGAAAAATTATCATGTAGTTTTTATCAAACGCATGCTGCTTTTAAGTAATTTATTGAAACAGATAAAATTATATCCATCCTCAGCCGGAAAGGATTATGTTTCCACTGCGATCTAACTCACGAGAGCTTGGCATTTTAAAAGTAGATTTAATTTAAAATTTTAAAGCTACAAAATTTACATGGAAGTATTTAAATAAGTTTAATCATACAATTGTTCACACATTGTACTGAAGTAGTGATAGGTATATATTATACATACAGACATGTATTATATGTCATGACAGCTAAACAGCTGTCACTTGTGAGAGGTAACAACAATTTAGTAGGATTTGGCATGGTTAGAACATTTTTTAATACCTTTTATATATTCTAAAGTTTTCTTATAAAGATATGATTATAGCAATGTACAGATACACACATTTTTACACACACTTATTGTATATTCACAGTCTCAAAAAGTAACCGGCATGCGGTGAGACCTAGATTTAAAAATCGACCACTTTTTGTGACCGGTGCTGTAAGCAATGAAACATTTTGAATGAATGTTCTCTTCGTGTAACACTTAACATAGAATGTATAAAGCTTACCTTTCATGTTTCCACTTTGGTAGAGCTTTTAAGAAAGGTTTGTTGTGAACTCTGTCAAGGTAAGACTAAATGGATTGCCCATTTACATTATTTTTTTTAACAATTCTATACGTCTCATCCAATATCTGCGTTGTAACAAAATAATGTGTAGTTGAACATTTCAATCTAAGTTTTCCGAACACAAACTAATCACTAGGTGGAGTCTTCCCCGAGCAGAACTAAGAGAACGTTGGAAAAACAGACTTCCACCACGACGTTGGAGGAGACGAACAACGTTAGCGACGCCGGAAAGGTTAGTTTAATCCACTACTAGGCACAAGTGTCACGAAAACTTAACTTACAAAGCAACATAGTAAAGATTCACTTTTTTTACATTATTTCATTAAAATAAATTCTGTAAAACTAGAATGAAATATTCAAACAAAATGTCACGCACAAGAATTTGATGGATGCACAGTTGGCTTATAACGTCATTTAAACTAAGAGTTGTTTTACTTTTCTCACTCAATCTCTTCCAATGTTCTACAACATTTTAGTAGGTACATTACATCCATAGCTTCATTAAAACACTAATAGAATAGTCAGGGAAATCATTAAACCGTGATTATTAGTTTTAATATATACCCCATTCAATACATCAACGGGAAATTAGCCCTTAAATGTTAAGTTCCAATATATAAAGTGTTTGCAAGTAAAATTAACTGTCGAATGTTCCCATTCCCAACTTGTTAAAACTGTATTTAACTATTCTCTTTTTCGGAGTCTTTTATAATTATAATGAAGATTAATGTGCTTTTAACAATTGACTAATAATTTTTTTAAATAAACTTACATTGCAAAGTTATGTCCACTTTTTCTAATAAATGTTTATCAGGATAATTCGAAACATAGAAATAACAAGTGGAATTTGACAGTTCTAATTTATAAATTTCAGTTTTATCTGTTACCTTAAGTCAGATATTAGTGAGGCAAGAGTGCGTGACTAAAAGTCTTGGGTTCCATCCTAAGTTTGTTGTTATCGTTTATTATTTTGTGTAAGAGTTTGTCTTATGAACAGGATATTAAATGTTCACAATACGTTTAGGAGGCTGCTTCTAGATTTTCCTCTTAATTTGAAATAGATAATATATTTTATTGGATGTTCAAAATTTTAAGCTAATACACCAATTGACTGTCATGGTCGCGAGCTAAGGTGTTAATTAAATCTTATCTGAGAATTTATAGAGGGTATGGTTTTATTGTCTAGTTGAGGAATCCAAGTGGGTAACCATTTAATATGGTATAAATGGTTTGTAGTCAGGAAGTTCACGGTGTTAACTATCCAAGAACAGTAAATCACATAAAAACATAAATATAAACATTAATTTAGACACATGAATTGAATATATTTTGTGAGTAACTTTTATATGGAAAATCCATTGTATACTAGGTAAATAAACATATTCTTATTAGAAGCTTTATAAAAATAAAGTGGTGTTCAAATTAAATTTCACCCTCTTTGGTGGCCACATGGTCTAACGTACGACTCTCACAATAAACTAGACTACCGATGACTGTGAGATCGAGGTTCGAATCTTGATTGGGTGTGCTGATGGTGGTTTTTCCTAAATGATTTTCCACTCTCCTTCCCCGCAAATACGGATACACTTCCTCTAATGATAGCCTTCCTAATTCATAAAGCCATTAACGTGATTAGTGCATAGTCGTAGTACAAAAATAACGGGTAGTAAGATGGTGGACTAAAAAAAATTTCGTTGTCCACACTCACGTTGAAGTTCTAGCTATTTTTCCTCCTTGTATGTAGATTGTACGTCTGGCAGCCGTGTAAAGCGTAGCATGGAATCTAGGGTGTTAAGATATAGCAAGTGGATCATACATAATGCTTGCACTATGTACTTTTATTTCAACAACTAACGCTCCTATATACATGAATTAAAATCACTCAAAACTAAATAAATCTTAACTATTTGTAAATATAAAAGGAAAAACTTTTTAAAAATATGTCCCAAGGTTTAGTGATAAAATCTGTTATCAAATAATATACTTATATTATGTAAATAACTAAATTCGCATAAGTAAAGTGCTAAATTTTATTTTCATCTGTACTGTCACATTTCCAATGACATTATATTTTATATTTTATATTTTAAAAATAAATATTCTTGTTTCTAGCTCGTCAATACACATTTTACTGCACACAATGTAATATCTTGAAGCAACATCGACATGATACAAACTTTCAATTGGAGATAAAGTCACTGCAGCCTATATGACCCATTTCGACAGCTTTATTTAAATATATAATTTCAATAATTACTTCTATAAATAAAAATATTTAAAATCTTAATTGGCTTTATTTACACAATTTACAAAATATTATTGATTAAAAACATTACCATTATGATTTGTCATAGTTTTGAGATTAATTTAATCAAATGTAATGGTTTTATATGAATGCCTTAATATTCATACATAAATTCTTAATTATATGCTAAAAACCATATCAGTGGTCACATAATCCAACGATTAAATCACTCTCACGATGGACTGAAACTCTTGTGATGGGGAGATTGGAATTCGAATTCTAGTTGGGGCTACTGAGCTTTTTCCTAAATGGTTTTTCACTTTCTTTCCACGTAAATGAGGGTATTTTTACTTTAAACTCTAACTTCCTCATACCAATCCCTTTAGTATATATATTTTGGATATTTTAGGTGGGTAGTAGAAAAAAACCGAAATAAAAGATTTGTTTGAGAGCTATTTACTTGTATTGTTTGTTTAAATTTGTTTCTTCACTTCTAAATTCTAATATAAGACCGATAGGCCTTAGTGACTTTATCCCTATATTGAGTATTGAAGGGGGGAGGACATGAGTACTGCAAGGGTTGTATGTGTTCCAGCCTCCACCAGCATGCCCCCCTCTTCCTCCTCACCTGTTTACAGTGGACAGGACGAGACCCTTATCGCTGACCAGCGATGACCTGGCGCACCTCTTCCAGAGTGTACAGGTACACACACTAACCACTATACCTTCTATGACTATCACAGAAGTCACGACACAATATACTGGTACCCTCCACTTCTTCTTAGTTCGGGTGTATACCACTTCATTGAACGTTGTCCCTGACGTGGGTCGCTTTGAACGAGTATGGGAGACTTGGTCTCCAAAATCGTTGATGGTCACTTAATTCGAGAATTTTGCCACCTTTTTCCTCAACTTCACAGACAATGCTGTCCAACCAAAATATAATCTAGAATAGTTTTCGTTTCTATTTAGGTTGCTTGGTCTGCAAATTCTTCTAGGGTCATTTGAGGTAACGAAATAAAACGACCACTGAAGAATTTTCAGACAGAGGCATCCCCCCCCCCCACGAAAGCTCGATGAAAGCTACCCTCGATAAGAACGACGTTTGATGAAATTGTGGACCCCCACATGACTTCCCTATAGCTTATCTTGTTACTGTGGCTTAGATATAACTTATTGTAATGGGGTGGGGGTTTCCTGCAGAGAATAATATTATACATTTTCTAATATATTTTTGATAAAAATGTTAATTTTGAAGAGAGTAAACATCTAATATTACTTTAATGAACCATGTTAAATATTTAATCTTAATTGTTATTAAAATATTTTGGGGTTTTCGTCCCTAACCTTTTTATCTGGGTGCAGCAACGGGAAATCTGGGGTAATTCTTTAAAACATCGAAAAGATACTAGCCCGAATGACGACTTTAGATGGTCAATTGAATGATCAAACTAACCGCTAGCAGTTATATTCTAAACACCATTAATAACAATGAGTATCAAACATTATTTTATTTTCTTGGGCAATAGAACAAAATATACATAATAATTATAGAAACCAAGTCAGAAGCAAGGGGTAAAGTATTAAAAGACATTATATCCAGCGTCTGGGGAAAGTGTAGTTTGGAACTCCCCACTACCTATCATAAGTTAGGACCATGGTGTGAACAGTAAAAGAAAGACTGCTGTATTTCATTGTAAACGGAGTGTACATATAATTATGTTGTGAGGTTTGCTAAAAGTGTTTGTTGAGATATTGAATTAATCGGTCCACGTTGTGCCTCGATTAAAATATTACGGATCGGGGATGAGCGCCGATTATAGTGATACCATTTAATCAGCTGATAATTGCCCCGTGATTGAGCACTAATTAAAGCAGTACGGTATTTTGATAATATAATTGGTATTTAAAGCCTCGTGATCGAGCGCCAATTATGTTGACACAAAATTATGTGTGATATTTTAACTGAATAAATAAGACCTTTAATGTTGTACACGATTTATTAAAGTTATTTTATCTTCGGCACTGAAGATATAAGTTTATATGATACAAATTAGTTTAACTACAGATTTCAGTTAGTGGCACTGTAAATTACTGCTACTGCTATATTATGCTACCAGCACTGTGAATTACTGCTACTGCTATATTATGCTACCGGCACTGTAAATTACTGCTACTGCTATATTATGCTACCAGCACTGTGAATTACTGCTACTGCTATATTATGCTACCGGCACTGTTAATTACTGCTACTGCTATATTATGCTACCGGCACTATGAATTACTGCTACTGCTATATTATTCTACCGGCACTGTGAATTACTGCTACTGCTATATTATGCTACCGGCACTGTGAATTACTGCTACTGCTATATTATGCTACCGGCACTGTGAATTACTGCTACTGCTATATTATTCTACCGGCACTGTGAATTACTGCTACTGCTATATTATGCTACCGGCACTGTGAATTACTGCTACTGCTATATTATGCTACCGGCACTGTGAATTACTGCTACTGCTATATTATTCTACCGGCACTGTGAATTACTGCTACTGCTATATTATGCTACCGGCACTGTGAATTACTGCTACTGCTATATTATGCTACCGGCACTGTGAATTACTGCTACTGCTATATTATTCTACCGGCACTGTGAATTACTGCTACTGCTATATTATGCTACCGGCACTGTGAATTACTGCTACTGCTATATTATGCTACCGGCACTGTGAATTACTGCTACTGCTATATTATTCTACCGGCACTGTGAATTACTGCTACTGCTATATTATGCTACCGGCACTGTGAATTACTGCTACTGCTATATTATGCTACCGGCACTGTGAATTACTGCTACTGCTATATTATTCTACCGGCACTGTGAATTACTGCTACTGCTATATTATGCTACCGGCACTGTGAATTACTGCTACTGCTATATTATGCTACCGGCACTGTGAATTACTGCTACTGCTATATTATTCTACCGGCACTGTGAATTACTGCTACTGCTATATTATGCTACCGGCACTGTGAATTACTGCTACTGCTATATTATGCTACCGGCACTGTGAATTACTGCTACTGCTATATTATTCTACCGGCACTGTGAATTACTGCTACTGCTATATTATGCTACCGGCACTGTGAATTACTGCTACTGCTATATTATGCTACCGGCACTGTGAATTACTGCTACTGCTATATTATTCTACCGGCACTGTGAATTACTGCTACTGCTATATTATGCTACCGGCACTGTGAATTACTGCTACTGCTATATTATGCTACCGGCACTGTGAATTACTGCTACTGCTATATTATTCTACCGGCACTGTGAATTACTGCTACTGCTATATTATGCTACCGGCACTGTGAATTACTGCTACTGCTATATTATGCTACCGGCACTGTGAATTACTGCTACTGCTATATTATTCTACCGGCACTGTGAATTACTGCTACTGCTATATTATGCTACCGGCACTGTGAATTACTGCTACTGCTATATTATGCTACCGGCACTGTGAATTACTGCTACTGCTATATTATTCTACCGGCACTGTGAATTACTGCTACTGCTATATTATGCTACCGGCACTGTGAATTACTGCTACTGCTATATTATGCTACCGGCACTGTGAATTACTGCTACTGCTATATTATTCTACCGGCACTGTGAATTACTGCTACTGCTATATTATGCTACCGGCACTGTGAATTACTGCTACTGCTATATTATGCTACCGGCACTGTGAATTACTGCTACTGCTATATTATTCTACCGGCACTGTGAATTACTGCTACTGCTATATTATGCTACCGGCACTGTGAATTACTGCTACTGCTATATTATGCTACCGGCACTGTGAATTACTGCTACTGCTATATTATTCTACCGGCACTGTGAATTACTGCTACTGCTATATTATGCTACCGGCACTGTGAATTACTGCTACTGCTATATTATGCTACCGGCACTTTTAATTTGTACTGGCACTCCCTTGTTACAACGTTCTGTAGATTTATATCGCCAGCACTGTGTATAATTTGTATTGGCACTCTTTGTGTGTTCATACGTACAAGCAGCTTGTATATGACCTACCCCTGCCCCCTTGGACCACTCGTGACCAGTGTCAGAACCAACAAATCGAAAGAGTCCTGGGGACAGGACTGGTGTTATGAAGGCCAGCTTCCTATTGGTAGATGGAGCTAGCGTTACTGGCTTTGTTGGTAAATACTGCGGATTTCACTTTTGAAAGAAATAATAAGTTTTAATTGTGCAATCCTTTGACATTATTTCTGAAAAGCGCGTGATTCTCCATGGATTAAGTATTGAAAGGATATTTTACATACAATAATTTAAAGTTAAATGCACTTAATCCATGACTTTTTTGATCTATGAGAGGGGTCCAAATCAGTATCGTTACGTGTTTTAAATCAAATGTCTCTTAAATCATATTTTTTAATTACGTTCAACACCAAAGTTATTAAAAGTTTAGTTTAAGGAGAAGGAATAAGAAAGGTAGTTTAATGCTCATGAAACCATACTAGTTTGGGAATATCATAGTTATAAATCACATTTGGTACATCTCACAGCTCAAGTGACCGGCGTACAAATTGTGACCTTCCCGTAAACGGCAACCTTGTGCAACGAGAATCTATTGTCTAAAACAGTCTGCTATTAATCCCGTATATCTAGGAAGGTAGACTTCATCCCTCTCTCCCTTTAACTAATAGTCATAGCAAGTATTTAACAGCCCTACAACTAAAATCCCATTAGAGTTTAGAACTTAAGCCTGTGTTCCACAAAATGTTTACGTTCATGGTATACCTAAACGTTAAGCCTAAAATGTTAGCGGTAAGCTGTTTTGTTTTTGGGTAAGCGCCATTGAAGCATAAAACGAATCATGCGCCAAGACCACAGGTTGTACGGTTAGTCAGAATTATCAAAGTATAGATTAATTTTTTCCTAAAGTAACTTCAAATGTTCCAAGAATAGAAGTTGAAGTTTTTTTTCTGCGCCCATTTCCTTAACATTTGGAAACATTTAGCTCAAACCGTTAGTAGTTTGGGTAAATTATAACTTTAACTTCACACAAAGGCTTTTGATTTGGTCCGATGTATTTAAAATATGTATCATTAATTACGAGAATGTAAGAAATACGGACGACGTATGTCTGCAGCGATGTGTGTTGCTCTGGGTTGTGGCCACAAAGAACACATAATTATCCACTGCAGTACATCAATATGCCACACACACCATTTACGGAACACTGCCCTAAACTCTAGAAGTGAATTATTATATGAATAATCTTATGTCTAAATTGAGGTAGGGGTGAAATAATGCTTGATTCCTGTCTCGCGCTTTTTACAGATCGCCCATGAACTGAACCAAGTACTGCGAGAAGAGAAACAATCAAGCAGCGAGTTGTTCCAAGAGACACAGCAAATGGTGAGCGAAAGTTTTTCTTACAATTTCAGTCACAAAAAGTGGCTGCCTAGCTTCACCACAATCAGTGAAGTGACTATCTTTGTCATGTAAAAACATACGAGTAAAATATTCTACACTTAAAAAAATAGTTTTAAATATTTTGATATTAATTTTTTTATAAAATTGGTTATCATAAATTGAGATTTATTGCTATTTTGACAATATATTAAAAATTCACAAATTAAAAGTTTATATTTAATTATAAGAAATAGTAATTAAAATTTCACGCACTTACCGTGATGGAATACCAATTAATTAAAAAAAGTGTAATCTAAAAAAAATCTTAATTTAAACAAACAGTTTGATCTATATGTGAAACAACTTTAAAATGAAGGTAGTTCCAACCAATCTCTAAAAATTATAGAATTTAACTTAAAATATACATGCTTCATTGGCCGCAAGGTCTAAAGGTGTCACACTCACAATAGACTGGACTACCGAAGATAGGGAGATTGAGGTTCGAACTCTGATCGGGTATATTGAGGCTGGGGGTTTTACTATGGGCTGCTCTTATGACTAACGGATGCATATTGCTATCGGGAGGTTAAAGTTAGCAACCAGATAAAGGTTATCAGACACTTTAATATTTTACGCGTATTATGAATTGAATTGCTTGGCTTGTGAGTTTTTATAAAAATGTGAATTAAATGCTCTAACTTTATATGTAAATAGAGCCTGGGCCTGTACCTACTAAACACGTGAACCAAGATTTTAACCTAAAAATAGATTCTGATATACGAAACTTCATTAATAAAAAACAACGCGTCACTATGGCAACAACCATTTTAGCTTTACGATCAAAGTTATCAGGTACTTAAACCTCCCGATAAAAATGTGATGGATAAATACATTTTATCTGGCAAATTAAAGCTATCTGGCAGTCATAAGACACTCTTTTAACTTCAGATAGAACTATTTATCGGCCAGATTAATATTTATCCAGGAGTCATAAGACTGGCCCTAAATGGTTTTCCACTCTCCCTACAAATTAATTAAGGTTGATTGTCTTTAAATTCAACCTTTCTCTTCCTAACACATTATCGTAATTAGTACATATGCATATAAAACGAACGAGTAGTAAAAAGTGCAGTTTAATATAAATAAAAGGTATAACATTTCAAATAATACTATGGATATAAACTTATAGTCAAAATTAAAATGGCAAAAAAATGGGTAGCCCCGTATGAAAAATGCCAATATAGCGTTAGCAAGTCAACACTAATCTTCCTATAGAAAGGTTTTAAAAAAAATTACATATCCAACGAAAATAGAGAAATATTATTATTATTATTATTACTACTACTAGCACCACGTCCTACTACCCGTTCAGGTTATACGCAAATATAGAAATAAACTTTCTTTGTGGTAGTTTATTCTAAAGTGTGTTATGATTCAATGAAATTTGAATGAATCACAACTCTGCCATGCTTTAAAAAAATGTAATGTTACCTTTTCCTTTTACAGTATTACTAAACACATGTGAAAGGGTACACCATGAGACCTTTTACTATTCCATTGTGAAGGAGAATATTTAAAATACCTAAAACAGTTTTAACAATATAGGTACTGTGACATGATTAATACGTCAAAATACTGAGTTGTTTCAATACCAGTGGGTCATTTTCAATATTTATTAAACATATATGTTTGTGGTAAAATTAGAAAAATTGATAATTCAGAAATGTTAGGAAAATTTAACCTCCAAGCAAAATATTACAAAAAGCAAACCACGTATCGAGAATTGCGTTTGGTAAAGAAAAAAAAAATCAGTGAAATTATATTTAACCAAAGACTGAATTAGTATAAAATTATAATAATTTTTAGTGTAGAGTTTAACACTTGGATTCAAATTAATTTTGAATCAAAATTAAATGTGAAAATAATGCTCATTTGCATAAGTACCTATTAAATTATTTGTTTGAAATTAATATTTTGACTCTTATTAGGGTCCCGCAGAAATTTCTCCATTGTGGACCAAAACAATGTAAATATTATTCGTTTGAGAATCAAATAGCCGAAGCTATTATTTATGCTTTTTAGTGTGGAATTCTTCATCTAAATATCATATTCTGAAAATTTACACCTGGACACGGGAACAGAAACCGGGACATTTGGCTTACTACGCCAATGCTCTAGCCAATGAGCCATCCAGGAATCGTCCCGTGCCTAGTCATTCTTCGCTCATATTTTAAGGCAGAATATTATATCTAGATGGAGAATTCTTCACTAAAAAAGCATAAATAATAGCTTCGACTATATGATTCTTAATATGCAATCCCTTACAAGGGCAATAATTGTACAAATGGCAGCATTAAGCCAACTACCGAGCCGAAGGTGGCTGCGTTATCTGATAGATCGTGATCGTAATAAAATCACACATTTGTAGCCGACGATTTCCTCACGTCCATCACAGACTCTGCCTTAAAATATGAGTAAAGAATGACGCTGGGCACTGGACGATTCCTGGATAGCTCAGTAGCATTGGCGTACCAAGCCAAAGGTCCCGGGTTAGATTCCTGTATCCAGGTGTTATTTTTCGATTTTCAGAATGTATTCATATATCTTATCTGACACCTTAGCTCAGTCGGCAGCATGTCTGCCTACTGAGCTAAGGGTCCCGGGTTTGATTCCTGACATGGCCAAAAATGTATCATTGATGAAATTGTGGGTTTACCCTTATCAGTGATGACTCAACTACCAGGGACTGGATGTTGTGCCTATCCTAGTCTTAAGTTAGATTATGAGACATATGAAGCCACGACAGGCCTAGCAAGCAAGTAATGTAAAACTTATGTCTTGAATTAATATCTGACCTAGTTCACAAGCTGGAAACAGTAACGGCTATATACATTTATTTATATATCTGATCAATAACTTTACTTTATATTACATAATACTTAAATGATTATTAACTGACTTGTCTCTTGGTCAAGTAGTTGGTGCCACTGGCTACCGGGCTCGATTCGCAGTGGTAGGATAGTCATTTTTCCTAAAAAGGGATATATGGTCATCATGGCCTGATTCTTTTTAAGATACCCACTTGCTCCCCACATGACCTGGGCTTAAAGTTTACATACACGGTGAACGAACTCTCTCGTGGTTAAATATGCCACACGCTTAAAAAAGGGTGGTGAAAATTACGTAAATGAACATTGTGTAAGGAGTATTTGGATATTAATATATATATATATATATATANACTCCATTTTCCCTTCACAACCAAATTACACTTTTAGACATAAAGGTTATGATCTGTGACTACAGATTGGTACTTTAGGCATTAACAAGCCACCTACTTCCTCTGAAAGTCGCTTCTGACACTCAGAGCTAGTAGTTCAAGGCAAACAAGGGAGCTGCTGCTAAGCTGCTAGTCCTGACTCACTGACTGACTCATCAACGCCCATCCCAAACCCTTGAACCTAGAAAGCTGAAATTTTGCACAGAGGTTCCCTTTATGACGTAGACAAGAAATTAGGCCAGATTTTTTGAAATTCTACGGGATATTGAATAAAGAGGATTTATATTTTCGCTTTAAAGTTGCCTCATTTCCGTAACTATAATTATTAGAGACTTAAAATTTGGCATGTAAGTAGGTAATTATAATCACTAAAAAACATTTTTAGGATTTTCTGAAATTCCCACGGGATAAGGAATAAAGAGGATCTATATTTTCGCCTTAAAGTTTCCTTATTTCTAATTAGACCAACGACCAGCCCAAACCCTTGGACATAGAAAGTTTGGAGTGAGCTCACCTAGAAGCCTGGTCGTGTTAGCACCTGAGAGAAGAACCTATAATGTAGTATATAAAGAGGTACTATAAGTATGAACAAAAAATAAATAGTAATAACCCCCTGTGAATAACAAACTAAGTAATTTACCCTCAATTTCCGGATTTTATAATAGGTGGCATGCGAGTCATTTTAAAAAAAAGAAGTGAAAACGCGAAGGAAGTCGCGGGCAACAGCTAGTATTAATATAATCCAAAATAAAGTAATATATTTAAACATACAAACTACTAACATTAGAATAAACTCTCTTCCCATAAATTTTGTTTTAAATTTAAGCTCAGCTGATTTCTAAAATTAGATATTTCGTAGGAAGATATTTTATTCAAAAAGAGCACTTCATCATGTTCTAATATATAGGTGGAGATGTAGCGAACACAAGTTAGGGGCAGTGTTTTTGAAGTTATCATAGCAAAACTTTTTTGGACAAAATAAATAAAACGTTGCTCTAGTACAAACATAGTGTTTAATTTTCTTCACATAGTGATTTCAACAGTTGATTAATATTTGTCAAAATCATAGCATCATTAGTTGACAAACATTTTAAATTAAGAGAAAAAATTTCATTAAATTTCAGAACATCCTTGACAGATATTAAACAACTGTTGGTACAAACACGTGAAGAAAATTAAACTCTATGTTTATACTGAGTCCATGTTTGATTTCTCTTGGCAAACAAAAGTCTCGCAATAAAAACTGTGAAAACTTTTTCCTTAACTCGCGTTCTTTGCATTTCCACCTTAATAAACAAATATGACTCGATGGCAGTGATTGTAACCCACGTATGTGGGTTTCAAGCAGGGGATCAATATATGTATCCTGCATGCAATTATTATTATTATTAGCACCACGTATTACTACCCGTTCAGGTACTTACACTAATGTGTAATGGTAGGGTGATTGTGAGATGAAATGGAGGACCTACAGTTTAACGTGGAATCCGAACCACGGTGGAGGCTTGGCACTCCACACATTCACAAGTTGGGATTAATACACGTCTTGTCAGAGGTGAAGGAAGGGTTTGGCAATCAGATAAATCTGTGCCGGGACCGAGGATTTATTCAATTATTGATTAACTACATTTATACACCACGAGCTGTTTTCTGCGGTTTATTTAGAAGAAGAAAAAATGGATAATTTTATGACACAGTTACATCTTGAGAACAGCTATACATCACTTCTTTCAATTGTGTTTAATATAAACTATTTACTTACCGGTATATCTAAAACCTGGGAGATAGTGTAATGTCTAACTTTTTTAATTTCATGATTTATTAATCTTTTTGCACAGACTGCACATTAACTGTCCAAGATATCCACACCCCAACGAAATAAGGTTGAGTTTAAAGAAAATACACCCGCAATTGAGGTAAGGGGGAATGGAAAACCCTCCAGGAAAAATCACCTTCAGTACACCCAGCCGGGATTTGAACAGGTCTCTTTCCATTACTGGAAAACCGGATCAAACATGTTTGGTGCCTCAGTCTGCGTACACACTGAAGTAGAAATTTTTGCAGTAGATTAAGTGTTAAGCATAAGGTTTAAGTTTGATACAAATACAACCTAATTCTAAAATTGTATGTCTAGATCAAATAATAACGTTGAGGTTTTATCTCGTAATAATTTTTAAAATCAATATTATTTTCTCTAGACATATATACTTCAAAATACAATTAGTACAACCTAGGTGATTTAGAGGTAACGTGTTTAGCTACTAGTTAGAATATTAGAAAGCTATAAACTCAACTCACCATAGAGTAAAAGTATTAAGTTTAATTAAATTAAAGGAGCATTGCAGTGCAGGCAGGTAAGTGTTAGCGTTAGAAGTTATTAAAAATAAAATTCTATGCATGGCTGGAGTCAATAGATTTCATATGTGAACAGATTTGAATTAATTAATTTAAAGAGATTCCCAAGATAGCTTGTCTTTCTACTGTCCATCTTGTTTATTGTGAAAGGTAGGGGTCTTCCTTGAAGGATTATATTATAGTCCTATCTCATAAGTTACGCCAGAGTTGAAATCTGCAAGGTAAGCTTGCTTTCTTTCAGGGTAAGCTGGGTGTTCATGCTGGTTCATATTAAATTGTAATCTTGGTTTGGTTTAGGATTTAGGTCAAAAATAAATTTAAATAAAATAACAAATACCTTTTATCGATAAATAAATGCGGACTTAATTCCTCTAAATTTCAATTTTCTAAGTCCTACTAAATGTGTGTAATTAAATGTGTACTAAATGGATAGAAATAAATGGAGGAAAAAACGTGTTGCAGTGAATGTTTCAGTGTCAAGTCATAGGTGTGGTACTATAAAATATATATATGCATTCGACAAGGCATTGTCAAACTTGCGGCCCGCTGAGCTTATAATGAATCTGATTGCCAAAACCTTCCTTCACCTCTGACAAGACGTGTATTTATCCCAACTTGTGAATGTGTAGAATGCCAGCTCCCCATCGTGGTTCGGATCCAACGTTAAACTGTAGATCGTCCATTTCATTTCACAATCCCTCTACATTACATATGAGCTTAAGTGCGTATAAACCGAACGGGTAGTAGGACGCGGTGCTAATAATAGTTCTTATAATGGACCAACATTAAATTCGGACTGACTTTTCTTTTGATAAATATTACTGTACAGTGTTGGTGAGTAAGAAAGAGGTAGAGAAAGATAATGTGGGGGGGAGGGGGGAGAGGAAGCAAGTAGCTACCCTGTAATGACTCATTCTTGTCGCCCTTCCGAGAAACTTGGCTGATGACATGAGCGCAGCAATCTCCGTGCAGAGAACACCCAAGACAATGTTACTACCAATGTAAGGTTTGAGAGTAGGCGAGACTCGTGGAACTTTTAAACGAAACAGAGGGGATGGAAGGGGCTAAGTGTTGTATTTTCACACTTCAAGCTGGTGTATTAAAAAATAAACAGGGCATGCTAGAAAGGATTGGTAAATAAAGTGTGACATCTTGGAATTTCTCACGATTTTGGGTAAAGTAGCAAAACCTAGCTTTGCTACTGGCACACTATTGTTCGCTGGGCTTGGCAACATTGCAGTTTGTCGGACCTTCCAGTGGAGAGAAAACGTTTGTTTTTAGTTTCCTACTCCGGAGCTAAGAGGAAACAAAAAATTGAAATCAGTCTCTTTTGTGTACCTTAACTAGGCGTTGGGTGATTTATTCTAATTGTTTTAGACGAAATGTAAATACCTGACAACATAAAACATAGTTTTAACGTATTCAAATTGAAATAAATATTACTGGAATTTGTAACAAGTGGCTTGTTAGTAACGCTTCAAATAGTCTAACTCTTAAAATGTTCGATTAGAAACCTTTAAAACGCGAAGTCGAGGAGGAAGGTCGTTGTTTCAGAAAAAGTGGTAGCAGGAATTTTTGTTCATCAAATAAATAGTAGCATTGCTTGTCTTTGATGTAAACTAACAACCATTGTTTGTAAAGGCGTCGTTTTCGTTTTGGTCTGTTTGGCCGGTAATGGGCAGGCGAATAAAAGGTCTCATATTTCTGGGGGAAAATAAAGGGGGGAGTCCTAATATGTTATGTAATGATCTTTTTTAATATAAAAAGCACTAAAATTAGTTCCTTTTACTTCTCGTGGTGAATTTTTTTTTTAAATGTGGCTCTTACAATATATTTAGGTTTTAACGTGGCTCTTATGATCAAACTAGTTTGACACCCTTGATTTAAAGGGCTGACCTGCTTCAATTTCTAATTTAAAAAAATTAGGTCATATAAGGGCCACCCCTTTGTATATATATATATATATGACGTTTTTCAATTAAACTAATATATATATAAAGTTTCATTGAAAACCGTTGACAAATGTTTACTTGTGTCTTTATTGAATTATACCTCTAAAATCTGTTTAAACTCATTTAAAAAACGGGATTATTTGTTCTTTAGTACCATTAATTACTGTAACTTACTAGTACATAGCATTTCGCACTCGAGAATACCCACGCAACAAGCTCCTCCAACCAACACGCAGCTCTCAATCACTCTCCGGAAGTGTGACGACTTCAACTTCGTGAACGCAGGGCNCGACTTGAAATAACCATTCGAAACCATTAGTAAGGGGGATTTTTGATAAAGTAATAAAATAACAAATGAAATTGTATTAAATTACTTAATTGACTAAAACTGTATCATTTTTGTTATTTACAACGTGATAGATAAGAAATGTAAACAAAGCAATGATTATAAATGACGCCAAGCTCTTAACGACACGTTTTTTAAAGTTAAATTTACAATAGATTCACTTTAACTGAAGTTGAACATTTTTAAGTATTCAAGGATTCAAATTGGGATTCTATATTAAAAATAAATGTTTAAATTTGTATATAGTTTGACGTTTAAAGACAAAACACCATCATTAAGTTGTCATAAAGGCAGCAGCTTGCTAGTATAAAGGTTTTCTTGGGAATTATACGTGTGTGAATATTAGAAAATTTACATATGTTTGAAAATAAATTTTTAACTATTCGTATTTGAATTTTAAATATTAAATTCTGAAATTGTGAATTATATGTGGATTTTCAAATTATTTGTGGATTTTCAAATTATTTGTGGATTTTCGAATACCTAAAACATATATTGGTTAGTTAAATTTCACAACACACTATTAATTTTGCAGATGTTGCTAAATGGTTTGTATTAAAATTGCAGTAAACGCCTCTTTTTAATATTCCTTTTAAATTTATTTTGATCCACTTCATATGCATGATGTTATCTTGCTAAATAACAAATTGCAATAATTTAAATAGTTAAATTATTTTTTTAAATCAAATCTTAAGTATTAATATTCATGGGGTGATATTACTAATAGGAGTTTAGTAAAATTACTAGACAGATATCTAAAATTAAATAGTATACTTCTTTGCTAATTTGTTGAGCCTGTTTGGTTAATTATTATTGCTTTCGGAGTCTTACTCCATATTAATTGTGGATTAAAATTTTTCAAATGTATTTTTGTTATTTTTAACAGAAACCTATTTTTATTTTATTTCATAAATTTAATATATATTTTTAAAAGCTTATCCAGAAATTTGTAAACCTCAGTTGAAATATATTTTAATTCGTAATAACCTAGAAAGTGATATTTTGTATTCATTATTTGGTTGATTGTGTCCAACACAATGACTAATGTTCTTTTGTGTGTGGTTTTTCATATATCTTTTGAAACTAAGTTTGTGAATTTTTTATCAATACTTATTATTTTTTATACATTTATATGCTTTATCTAATTAGTTAATTTCTATTAATATCATTTTTTTAAATTTTAAATACAAACATTATGTTTTAGCTTACTTGCTGTTTTATTTTCTACTTGTTTATAATTCTGTTGGCCAGGTGACATTAAACTGTGTGTTGTTGCGTCTATAAGCCACAGATATTATATTTAAGGTCACCGTCAATCTTAAGGGGGAGGTCTTCACGCAGACCTGGAAACAGTGCCACTTCAAGATCACAAAACTAGTCCTCAAATAATTCAACACTTTCTGCTGGGGCAATAATAACGAATGATTGAATTTAATTGAAAAATCACAAACAGGGCTCCTTTTTAGGCTCTATCATAATATCCAATCAGTGAAATTTTGAATAAAGTGTTGCTTTCTTTAGTGTGTGGTGTCTTACTTCCTGTATAAATGCTTACACTTACGGGGCTGATCTTGGAAAGGTATAATTTAAAGGAAGTGTAAACTCATTTAAGTAGAGGTAGAGAGAGAAAACCAATCCTGTAAAAAACTATTCATTAAAGAAAATTGAGACTCGAACTATGAACTGTCAACCACTGGAAAACTTTACTAGACGATTCTGATGCTTTATATCTACATGACTACTAGTTAGGATAGCAGCTATGTTAATGAAAATAAGTTAATTTAATATTTTGAAATGTTTACATATAAATTTTAATATTATATAAACCAAAATTTAGAGTTCTTGCCTCCATGCTAGCTTTAATAATATTTGGTTATAAAAATAGGAGCCTTCTTTGGTCGAGATTAAAGCGATTGTTTATGTATTCTTAACCTTTCTGATTCGAACCTCGGTTGGGTAGTGAAGCAGTATGAATTTTCTATAATCAGGGGTACCAGACGCCAATAACTTTGAAATGTTAATTGCCAGAATACGTTAGTAAAGGAAACAAAATGTGTGTATGTGTTTTTGGCAGTAAAGATAATTTTAAGGGGTACGTTTGCCAAATTCTCTGTTGGCTTTCCGCAAGATGTGGCGTCAAGGTTGTATAATAGCCTGGTTCGTCTCTTAGTGCTATAACAGGTTAACAACCGTCAAATTGAGGGGGGGTGATAATGTGATCAAATACTATATGATAGCGTTGAGTTCGAACTCCCACTGGGTAAACTGAAAGTGCATGTTTTCCTACGCAAATTGCTCCCCCTGCCTTAGTTTAATTTGCTAAAGATGAATGTAAAATAATTGTAATGGACTCCTTAAGTATAATCAAGTTTTGATAACAAAGATTTGCATCTAAAAAACTGCTTCCTAAAGATAACCAGTAGGTAAGACAATTAAATGTAAATTAAAATAAAATGAAATAGAGAATTTTCCAAGCTTTATTTCTATCAAAAACTAATCATTATCTAGGCCCTATCTCACTAACCCCACACCCCAGGGATATTTTAATTTAATTACAAACATTAGGTATGAATAATTAAGTTAGATTTTATGGGAAATGTAACCGCATTTGCATATAGGGATAGTGGGAAGCAGTTAACGATGAAAAAAACAGTGATTCAAGTTTTGACTTACTTATCATCGCTAAAACAAACAAGACGAGCTCACCGATTAGGTGTGAAAGACCTATTAGATTGTTATAATGCGCAGATACTTCGTAAGTAATCTAGAATGTGGGTCAGACTAACATTTATGAGGAGGAGAAAAAATAAGTGGTGTTTTGCACTGCACATACTTTCTCTTTCTTTGATCTTAATATAGAGGCATTTACTAAAAACTAGTAAGATTTGTGAAACTAAATAATATTCATTGTAGAAAAAACACTCCAATACAGAGAATAAACTAAACAATTTACTCTGCTACAAGAACATTGGTAAAAGAGGACCTTCTCTGTCCGCCAAAGAGCATAAAAATCAAATTAATATTTCAAAGTACTCCATAAAATATACGTTTGTTTATAGCTTAGAAACTATCGGTTTTATATCAATATATTTCAGATTAAAATATGTAATAGAGTACTACAACTTTAAAATGATAAGCTATTTTGCATCTCAAATAGTTGCAGCGTTGTGATCAAAATTGGAAATTTCCGCTTCTCTATAGTGGCCTTAAAGTAATTATCATGGGGAAAAGGAAATATTAATTTTGTTTGTAACTTTAAACAATGCCTAGATAAAAAACGTAATAAAATATTTATAAATTCAATTTTATATTTTTCCGCCCTTCATTAAACTACCCTTAAATCTAGGGTTAGATATATAATTCCAAAAATGCCTCGGGATAAACTTATAAAAACCCTAGATACGAAGTTATAGCCCTATCGGTAAAATGGTTTCGGCTCTAGTCCGACAGACAGACAGACAGACAGACGGCATTGCGAAAACAACTTCTTGGTTTCAGGGGGTCATGAAACGTCGTCATTTAGCAAAATATTGAGTTTGATTAGCTTGACAATCACAATACTTCTCTCTCCTAGGGGTCTATAGAGAGTGGAGTGCTGGTGTAGATTAAAAAGTTCATAGAAAACCTTTATTCAAACAAGTTAGTCCATTAATAAAAAGAAAATTTAAAAGCCCCTAACATTTTAAGGAATTAACCGTTTCTTAATTTTGTATTCTATTGCAGTAAAATAAATAATTTACAAAATAGTTTATACTTTAAAACTGTATTTGACCAAACAAATCTGAAGTTTCTGTTACACTGTAGTTCCATTAAACACAAATAGTAATAAATGATTGGACCAGATTAGCTTGACGCCTAGGTCTGCGTGCCCACCAATTAGGGTTTCGATCAATTCAATATAAATATCTAGTCTGTATAAGCAATATCAAGGTGCGTCATTGCTGACTTGACACACCCCTTTCTACCGACATGTATAGACCGTAATGTATAGAGCCCTTTGAGTAGTGCTTAATATTTTATTTATCATTTTAACTACTCACAGAAACCTACACAGACTAATCTAAGGACATAGGAAAGGTGTAAATTTTAATTTTTATAATCAATATTGCCTGTGTATAAAAACATTTATGGAAAATATCACCTCAAATTCATCCAGTAAGAATATAAATATATGTAACTTTACGTAAAGATTGTAAAAGTTCTATCCGTTGCCAAATCCTAATAACAAGGATTTTTAACAGCATTTTTCAGTGGGTTTAAAGCGGGCCCGCATGACAGCATTGCACATTATTCACCCCACACGGATATAATTCCACCTTGCGCCGTGCTGACGTGCAGGGCATGTATGTGTATGAACCGCTCAAGCCGGTCCCACACTGTTCGCGAATGCTAACGATTGTTCGTGTATCGGGTGATTGTCCGAGTAGTGTGGGAGGCACACGAATGGTGAATGTTGAGTCGAATATTCGGTATTCGAGGGGTTTCGCCTTGGGATCGGTCTCTTGCTTGACACGATTCAACTGGAGTCTCGGTGAACATTCTAAACGCTCCCACATAACACTTCAGTCGTTCGTGTCGTCTGGTTGAGTACACACTGGGTGCTGAACTATTTCTATCATTTTGTGGCTATTGTAGAAATGTCAAGTTGTGGTATGCCATGTGATGTAACATTAAATATTTGTTTTATTTAATAAGCTTATAATTGTTTTGATAACACCAAATATCTTCGCCGACTTTGATTTGATTTGGTACGAATTGTATCAATCAGCAGTGATGTCATCACTAGCGCGGTCCATTGTGCATTGGATGCCAACTACATCCGAAATGAATTATTTGACTAAATATTGGGGGTAGACATTAGCGAAAAGGGTGTGAGTTCCACAGAAGGCGGATATTCGTGTAGGTTTTATGACAGAATTGAGTGAAGAATGTAGGCGAACGTTTGGCGAATATTTGGCCGAAACATTCGTCAGCATTCGTGAATAGTGTGGGATCGGCTTTAAGTTCCGTCAAGCCTACAGAGTTTCCCGCTTGGTCAGAGTCACTAGACTTGCATTGCACTTGGTCACTGTTGACGGTGAGATTGGGGCTCAAATCACGGTAGGCTGGCTGGCTACATTGGCAGTATATTTCTATTTATGATTTTAATATCCTTCGTCTAACATATGTCCATACTAATGTGTGTTCAATTGTACATTTAATAAAAGGGAAACTCTTCCAACCTTCCCTCTTAGATTTGTCGTTACACGAGTCAGTGGCCGAATGGTCTAAGGCGTCACTATCGTATTAGACTGGCCTACTAATTACGAGGAAGTTGAGGTTCGAATCTTAGCCAGGTCTACTGAGGGTGCTTTATCCCAAGATGTTTTAACACTCTCATTTCATGCAAATGCGTGTAAATTACCTCTAAAATGCTCCCTTATTAATCCATATTCCATTAGAGTTGTTATCATTTATTTGTATAACCTGAACAGGTAGTAAGACACGACGATAAAAAAAAGTGTACGGTCTGCTGCACAGACTTCCTCTCTTTAATCCTAAAACAGAGATATTTACAAAAAATGAAATTTGTCAAACGAAATAGTATACACTGTTGCAGAAACACTACACTAAAAACACAAATGTAACCTGTTAAATAAATGTTGAGAAAAGAGGAACATCTCTGTCGACCAAAGAGCTTAACAATCAATTACATATTTACAAGTATTCAAAAAAAAATGTTTATGTTTGCCTTTCTCAGAAACAATTGGTTCTATAAAAATATATTCCAAATTATTTTATTTTTTTAATTAAACATCGGGCTACTTCACCTTTACAATGATAAGTTATTTCGTATCTCAAATAATTGCGGATATACAGTACAATCAAAATTGGAAATTTTTGCTTATTTAAAGTGACCTTAAAATAATTTACATACAAAATTTGATACAAATGGTTAAAGCATATTTTGAGAAACTCAAGTTTATCTCTTTTTGCCCCTCAGTAGGCTACCTCTAATTTTTTGATTAGATATATAATTCCAAAATCCGCTTGGGAGGACATTATTAAAACCCTATACATCAAGTTTTAGCCCGATCGGTAAAATGGTTTCAGCTATAATCCTAGATACAGACATATTCTGGGCATTGCAAAAAATACTTTTTTGGATTCAGGGGGTCATGAAACTTCGACATCCATCAAAATATCAAGTTAGATTATCTTGAGTACCACAATACTTTGTATACCTGAGGGGTTGAAAGAAAGTAAAAACGATCATTGATCTAAAAATAATGACAATGTTAAAACTATCCCGCTTACAAACTCGAAAGCACATTTATTTATTTTCCATTCTCTGCATCTTACCATTAAAGTTTTATTTTTGAACACGAGGTTTCCTAATGACTTAATCTTTTTTTTGTGCCATAATTATAACATAAATGCATTAGTAGGATAGAGATGAGTAAGGTATAGTATATTTCCGGGGATGTGAACGCTGTAAAATCAGCGCATATGATCACAGAGAGAATACGTAGTGAGTACGATAATTTAGAGACTACTGCGAACAACATCTCATTTGACAGGGTTAATGAGTTTGAATATTTAGGTGAAATTATTTCAACTAGCAATAACGATATTAGAATGGAAATTAGGAACAGAATGTAGTCAGGAAATGAATGCTATTATTCGATTGGCAAGTTGTTGATATCTCGCCTGCTTTCAAGGAATGTAAAACTCTGAATATGCGAGTACAAAACGATAATTTAACCGGTTATTCTCTGTGGATGTGAAACGTGGTATTTTGATTTACATGATGAAAACAAATTTAGGGTGTTCTAAAACAAGGTGCTTACGAGACAAAATGAGATATTTGGTCCAAAAAGGGATGAAGCTATTGGGTAGTGGAGAATCTTTCATAATGATGAGTTACATATCCAATACTAATTACAAAATATTATAGGATAATCAAATTAAGGTGAGCAGCATAAATGGGAGAGTCTAGAACCGTTTTCAAGGTTTTGACTGGCAAACCCAATAGGAGTAGTCCATTGGAAAGACCTAGACGCAGATGGGAGAGTAACATTAGAATGGACCTTAAAGATATCGGGTGTAGTGAGGTGGAATCTATATAACTAGCTCAAGATAAGGATAGGGTGTAATGAGGTGGACTCTATATAACTATCTCAAGATATAGATAGTGTGTAATGAGGTGGACTGGATAGAACTAGTTCAAGATAAGGATAGGGTGTAATGAGGTGGACTCTATATAACTAGCTCAAGATATAGATAGGGTGTAATGAGGTGGACTCTATATAACTAGCTCAAGATATAGATAGGGTGTAATGAGGTGGACTCTATATAACTATCTCAAGATATATATAGGGTGTAATGAGGGGGACTGGATAGAACTAGCTCAAGATAGGGATAGGGTGTAATGAGGTGGAATCTATATAACTAGCTCAAGATAAGGATAGGGTGTAATGAGGTGGACTCTATATAACTATCTCAAGATATAGATAGTGTGTAATGAGGTGGACTGGATAGAACTAGTTCAAGATAAGGATAGGGTGTAATGAGGTGGAATCTATATAACTAGCTCAAGATAAGGATAGGGTGTAATGAGGTGGACTCTATATAACTAGCTCAAGATATAGATAGGGTGTAATGAGGTGGACTCTATATAACTAGCTCAAGATATAGATAGGGTGTAATGAGATAGATTAGATGGATCTGGCTCAAGAAAGGAATAGATAGAGTACTTTTGTAAGTTTAGCAATGAAATTTTGAGTTCCTAATGCCATACAGTAAGTAACATTGATATTATTTTATTTTATTTTTTGTATTATGTTCATTATATTCATATAATTATTCAAGTGACAGCTGCATATCACATCAGTTGACGTATGAATATATTAACATTGGTTTAGTACATTATCTGGCTATTAAAAAGTGTATTCTTATCTAAATCACAGTATACATAGTTGCTCAATTTCCATGTGCTATTCACCTGTTTTTATTTCATTCTCTCCCTACATTAATGGAGGTGTATTTTCCCTAATTTGTCTCCATCGCTACAAACCAATAATAAAGCTTGTTTTAAACGTGAAAATGAAATAAAAGTCTTAAAAACAATGGAGTAATCCGTGCCTTACATTCTATAGCAAGTGGTGACATATCCCACTGTTCCACCAAGGAAACTTCACACCAGGCTATTCCTGTATTCGCGGGCTTTAGACTACTGGGCCTAAGCCAGCGATGTGTAGGCTACTTTGGCTCTATCTCTCTCTCACTCACTCTCTTCTCAGCCTTAAAAACTTGCCTTGTTCAAAACAACATCCTCACAACCTTTTAGCCGTCAAGTGCAGTGTGAAGTGAAGTGAAGTGCAGTTCTTGTGGGGTCCGTGGTTCGCGTCTCGTCGCGTGTGATATACGACCAACATCGGGTCAAGGTCAGATGAATAGCTTGGGTCAACAGATCCAAGTGCTCGAGACTTAAGGGGCATTTGCCTTAAGGAACGTAGTGCCGCCAAGGATTTAATTTATATATATACCCATTAAAATATCTAAATTAATTTTAAATCAATTTTAACAGTCACGTGTGTAATCTCATGCGTCTTTACATTGCTATTACCAATATTTCTATATTTCCATTACCAGTATTTTTAGTGCCTCAATTATTAGAATTTATTTGGTTGCATCATTTACCTCACTCAAGCTTTTTTTTTTTTAACATGTTTTCAGTTTTAAATGTGCCACAAGTCGTTGTTTATATTTGATACTGTTCATCGTGGAATGTCATTTGGCCATAAAATGTTTCGTGGACGTCTGTAAATAGTATTTGGAATGTGAAAAGAATATGTCCTTGGATTAAATAACTTTTTTTTTTTAGAATTTTATACACCAATATTGATTTCTAATTTTTAATGTATCCTATTATTTTTAAATATTCTTCAAATATAAAGCCAAATAATTCAGTAAGGAAACTTTGTTTTAGTTTTTGTTTATCGCGTAGTTGTATAGATTTATCTTTAATAGTGAAATTTAACATTATTTCTATGGATAAATAATTAATTTGTTGCCATTTATTTTAACTGAGATTCTAAACATCATTTTTAATAGCTAGATTAGCTCAAATTAACGCCAGCCAAATTATTATTTAAAGATGGTTATCAAGAAAAATGTTTAGTAATTTTTATTTAATTCCAAACTTAAGTTATTTATTTGTTTATTAAAAATCATTAACTTGTAAATATAACTTTATTCAGACTCTTTAAAAAAAGTTGATGCTAAAACAATGTATGACATTCAAAAGTTTAATAATATTACTTCACAGGCTTATCCCATATTCTCGTCTCAGGCCTAGTATAATTTTAAAATAATAAAACATCCTTGGTGTTCTGATAGAAACATGATTTATTAATAGCTGTATATTATTTGTGTGACCTGAAATAATAACTTTTGTTTATGCACTGACCTTCCGTTGAAATCATTGTATTTATAATCGAAGTGTAAGCTATTTATAATAAATTGGTAATGCCCATTAAAAATATATATTTAAATAAACTCTTAGTGATGATATGGCATGGATAAGTAATTCCATGCATAAACTTTTTTTTATTTACTCAAATATACTGTAAGTGCGCACACATCTTTAGTTGAGATAACAGATAAAATAATTCTCATTTATGCTTCAAATAACTGTTTCTCTGCAATTATTATAGAGAACCTGCACTCTATTTAGAAATATAATACACAAATAATAAAATAATAAATATAATTTTGTAGTGTACGAATATTTATGTAAAAATAGAAAGTTTAAATAACTACACACATATTTTATGTGCACATTTATTTATGTAGAATTATCAATGAGTATAATGGGACAGTTGTATAATTTTGCTTTTTTAATAATAGCATATATTTTAATTTTGTCCGGTAATCGATTCGAATTAGGGACTTCTGGCTTAACTCACCACTGTTCTATAATGGCTGTGGAGTACTAGGATATTTACTGTATTTAATAGAGAAATGCACCACAGACATGATTAAGTTTCCAGTTTTATCAGCTCAAATAAAGATATATGGTTCGAATCCCTGTCTAGACACAATTTCTAAACATATTGTTCCACAATCTTATAGGTCTTTTGATGAATTAGCTGAAATATTTGTAAAATAACATCCATTTACGGGATTGAAACCAATGATCTTGGAGCTTACGTGACATACTCCTACATCGTATCCGCCTATTTTCATCCAGTGCACAAGGTCAGTTACCGCTATAAACGCAGCCCCATACCTTGAAATAGGACAAGCAAGGTTATTTGGGTGAGAGGTTAGCAAGTCTGACTACAAACCGAAAGACGGAGAATATTTGTCTGATAGCTCACATACAATTGCCTATCAAGTTTATTTCCACATTCAAACTAAATAGGGTAGATTTGAGACTAATAGTAAGTACTGAAACCAGGGTAGGTTATTAATAATAATCATTAAAAAAATAAAAAGGCAAATAGCTTCAGTCCAATCTTGGACGAGTTGGTAACCTTAGTAATAGGTATCGGATTTAAACTTAATGTCCAGGGTTTAAATCTCAATTCAATAGCATTTTAGTCATTATTTATTAAAATATTAAATCCTTATTTAGAATTTTTATGGGCCCTAAAAACACAAAACAGTATAGATCAAATAAATTAGATGCCTTGCGTTTTTTTAGGATGTAGTATTTTTTGTACCGTGCGTATTTATAAAAAAAAATCTTGAATTAGAGTCAAGCTTTAGGGCTTTAGCTTGACAAATAAACGTGTTACCATATTTTCAGATAAATTGATAGATGAAGCTATCAGAATTTTTTAATTCGATTATAGTAATATAATGAAATTAGTATTAAGTAGTAGTAAGTAATGAACCATGTTAAATATTTAATCTTAATTGTTATTAAAATATGGTGGGGTTTTCGTCCCTAACATTTTATCTGGGTGCAGCAACGGGAAATCTGGGGTAATTCCTTAAAACATCGAACAGATATCAGCCCGAATGACGACTTTAGATGGTCAATTAAGTAATAATAGTAGGTGACCTGGCGGTCTAGGGGTAAGGTGTCAGACTTCTGTGCTGGCGGCCGGGGTTCAATCCTCGGACGCGGCAAAGATTTATCTGATTACCAAACCCTTCCTTCACCTCTGACAAGACATATTGTGAATGTGGGGAATGCCAGGCCTCCACCGTGGTTCGGATTCCACGTTAAACTGTAGGTCCTCCATTTCATCTCGCAATCACCCTACCATTACACATTAGCGTAAGTGCGTATAACCCGAACGGGTAGTAAGCCGCGGTGCTAATAATAATAATAATAATAATAATAATAATAAATAAGATTAAGTTAAAGAAAGAAAGACATAATGAAATTTAAAAAAATAGTTTAAGAACCGATAAAAACCTTTATGAACCTATATATATTCCAATCCCGGTTATGGTTCTTAGGACATTTATTTTAAGGGTTCCTGTATCGGTTCCTTACAAATAACTGTTAAATTTGGTTATTGGTTCTTGGAAAATGGTAGCAATTTACTTTATTTTTAAATATCTGTTAAACAACTAAAGAAAGAGGAAACATTTCTGAATAAAATCATATGATATGTAGTAACAAACATTTTATTTTTTTACAACTATAACTTTGGAGGGAAAACTAACTGAGCAACGAACTGAAAACATTTTGATGTATGATTATAGCCTAGTTTGTTTATTTTTGACGATTGATTAAACAAATGTGTAAGTTAACTTAACATTTGTTTGCTTTATAAATTATATCAAAGTAATGTGGGCATATTATATTATTACTTATTATTATTATTATTATTATTATTATTATTATTATTAGCACCGCGTATTACTACCCATTCGGGCTATACGTACTTACGCTAGGGTGATTGTGAGATGAAATGGAGGACCTACAGTTTAACGTGGAATCCGAACCACGGTGGAGACCTGGCATTCCTCACACTCACATTCACAAGATGTCTTGTCAGAGGTGAAGGAAGGGTTTGGTAATCAGATAAATCTGTACCGGGACCAAGGATTGAACAATCTTATTTAAAGATAACTCATATTTTTCCTTTTCTCGAGAATTTTTTGTCAAAGTTGGATATATTCATTTATATTTTTTAAATGTAGATAACTTTAAAAAAAATCCAATGTAGTTTTTTATTTATGAATAGTATAGTGGTAGTATACCTATTAATAATAATAAAAGAATCAGGACAGGAGCTTGAATAAGAATCAAAAAAGCACCCGACCTTTTATTTTTATTTTACTGGAACCAGAACTGGAACCTTAAAATATTTACTGAAAGAACGGGGAAAAAAAACCAAAACTGATAAATATTTGGTTTGACTGTTTGATTAAAATCTCAAATCATTTACTCTTAGTTCGAATAGCTTATACAAATGTATATACGCACATACGATTATATTTCTCTAAAAATTAATTTATTTTTCTCAAGACTCCACATCAAGAAGAGGGTGTAAAAAAAACTTTACACATCCTGATGGAACAGTAGCACTCCACGGGCTTCGAACCACGGCCCCCAATATCGCAATGTGTATATGGTGAGGAGAAGAAAATTGCTCTTCGAGAGGTGTTCATTCAAACTACACGAGAGAAACTTATTCGTGAAGCGATGTCATTCTTGTAAGGCTTCTGTTTGTCGTTTCGGCTTTATTGTTGATAACAAGTCCCGCGTTTATTGTGAAAGCAGTGGAGCTATCTCGAGATATATATAGTCAAGGGCGCTCTTATAATATTCATATTTCAACAAGTGTTTGGATTTAAATATACGAATATAATAATTGTTTTTATAAACCTATCTCCTGGCAAGATTAATATAATCGCTTAGTTGTGACCACGGAGAAGAGGTCTCGCACAGCTTGAAATGGAAGTGGTTCAATTTAAGATGTTCGTAGTCTGTTGGTGATGAATTAATACCGGAAAATTTTGGTGATTTTAACTGGAAGAGAAACTCAATCAAGAGCTTCTGTTTGAAACATATGAAAGTCCAAAAATAAGAAGGTGGTGCTGGTAAAATTATTGTAAACATTGGTGTCACTTCAAAGGACTGCAGTCCATCATGAATCTGAGTACCAGTAAGAGCGTGGGTAACATCCTGGGACTCCACCGGCAGACGAGCCAACAGTTCCAGCAACATTCTCTGAGGAAGAGTCAAAGCACCAGTAACTGTGTCATCATCAGCAAGAGGGGTTTCAAACCATCCGACAGGTTCGACCCTCACAAGAGAGAGTTCCTGACGACGCTGAGCAGTCGACTGTTGCATATCTCCTTGGTACGTACCTGCTATAGTTTAGTGTAAGAGCTCGATCTACACGATTAATTCATTCCGGAAACTTCCTTTTAAGTTAAACCCACGTAAACCGAATGGAGCTTAAATACGATGAATTTTTGACATATATATTTCAAAGTTACAGTACCGGGAGAGCAATGCTGTCAAGCATGCGTGTTCAACAAGTTGCATAAGAACTAGGCACCTGGCACTGCACATGTATTAATGGCAAGCACCTTCTGTGATGCAGGAGCATAAATGATGACCCTCAGAACTTATTCCCATTTCTAAATGGACTGCTGAGTTGTTTACTATTAATTGTGGTATGTTCTGCTGCTGTGCTCCAAGGTATAGAGGTGTGTAGTGCCACAAGTCTAGATCCTATGCAACCTGTTGTACATGCATGCTTGAACAGCTTTTCTCTTCTGGCGCTGTACGCTGTAACTTTGAACAAAATGTAATGATATTAGCATAATGTTTGGATTGATAAGGATGTTGTATTAGTTTTAGTTCAAATCAACTATATGTGCAGTTTGGGCTATGGGTTCCCGAACACTTTGTATATGTGCATATGTTTCAAAGGATGATTAGAGCTAAAAAGCTCCTTCTTACGAAAATCATACTTTGAGAAAATAAAACTCAAAAACCTTTTTTTAAATTATGACCACGCTGTCAGCTGTACCATCTTACTAGGAACGTCAGTATGAGAGGTGTTTAAGAATTCCATACTCAAACAAAAAATATGGTATTTTTACCCCCCACTGAGGATATCTCTCTACTACCCCTCATGTTATTTCTGGCTGTAGGCTTATGATGTGTGGAGTAAAAAATATATGAAAGAATGCTGTCTCTGTACTTGCATGAGGGAAACTGTCTGAAAATAATTCTCTTTACCTCTATGTGAATGAAGGTGCATAACCTCTAAAGTCAACCTCATCAGTCAATGTTAGTTAAAAGTGATCTCTTGAAATCTTTGGTTTGAATACTCTCTCTCAGGTCAATAAGATGATTGGTTTTAAGGATCTCATGTTAATTGTCTCAAATCCAACCTTCTCTAATTTTTTTATGACTGTACCGAAATCATACTTGTCGAAACCTGCATAAGAGCAATTATTATACTGACCAGGGAAAGATGATTAAAACCAAAGGGTTTCACTCGACTCACATTGACTGAGGAGGTTTGGTTTAGTAAATGTGTACCATAATTTGCATGTAGAGAGTCATTGAAAACTTATCCCAAAATATAATTTATTTATGATGTAGCTTAGAGGATAATAATTGCTCTAATGTAAGTTTCAACAAATACTTTCACAAATACTCCAAGAGATTCAGCTCCACCCGAGATCCTCGATGATGATGATGAGATCTCAATCGGTGACGCCACATCTCTATTCCTGGGCTTCGGGTCAAAACTAGACGAACTATTGCTGGAGGACGGGATCGTCAGAGTAAGAATAGGCGACTGTTCCTACAAATCAGTGGTGGTGCCGTGCTTAAAGGCCATCAACTAAAACAGCCGGATCCGGTTTAAAATCTGCAGGGAAGGAGTGGTACTACCCCAACCAGCCGAGGCGCCCCACAACTTCGTCAAAACCCTCTCTTCACTGGACATGGACATAGTTATCAACGACTGGCTACGAGAAGGCCTACTGGAAGCGAACTAAAAGATGACAGACTCCTTCGCAGCCTTCCTCATGCCTAAAAGCAACCACTCCCTGAGAGTGATCCATGATTTCAATCCTTGGACTTAATACACACACACCCAGATTCATCCTAGGCAGCGCAGGCAGCGCTTTCATGAAGATACCAACAGATCTACCTGTGTAAAATTGACTTACGATCGAGGTTCTTCCACATTCCCATCTCCAAGGATGCAAGATGATTCACGGGCATCTATTATAAAGGAAGAAAATATTCTCCCACAAGACTACCGATGAGGCATACCCTCGCCCCTGCGATACTCCAGAAGATCGATAAAGAGACGATTTAATGCATCTTTGAAGTGGCACTCGAATTACAAAGCATCGCATATCTCGATGATTTTTTGTTTCGCTGCGCAGATCCGGAGAGTCTTGAACACGTCCCAGACCTAATGAGGACACCGGGCTTCACGATTATCGAGGAGAAATCATCAAAACAACCAACTCAAGAGATAGTATACCTAGGCTTCAAAATCGATACCCGCACCTCAACCCTGGAACTAACGGAATAAGCACATCAAAAGGCAATGGCTCTCCTGGAACACTTAGGGATAACAGACGATAAAGGAACTCACAGGATAGCCGGGTATTTTAGCTGGATATGAGATAACCTAAAGTGGCCACAATACGCCACGGTGAGATTCTACCAACTCCTGCCTGGTTTCGCGATGAGACTCCTAGCCTTTCCGAGATGGTGCTGATGCGAATGTAAAACACCCCCCTAAACACCCTGGGACGTCTACTCAGACGCTACGCCTTGGACCATGGCAGGTTACACACCCTATAGGAACGCCTGCGCGGTACAATGGTTTTCCACTCCGGAAGAGATTAACCACACTGGGTTATAACAGCACTACTATCTTGTGGGAACACCAAACAGAATGGACCCAGGTAATCCGTCTGGGAACCGATAGCACAACGGTGCGCCATGCAGCATTGAAAGGCCACAGACTAACGTTTGCGAGTACGGACATGTGCAACCTGCACATGTTCGTAACGAACAAAATAAGGAAGACATGGATTGACAAATTTTGGATCCCGTCATAGCTGAACCCAGCGGACCACCCATCAAGAGGACAAACGATTCAGATGATGTAAGAAGCAGCAACGGCAGTAGAAATAAACATCGGCCAAATTCCAACACAATTGTTAGATGTATTTTACACTTAATTGTTAACTGGTTTGTATATGCTCGGAAATGGTAATAAAAGCTACGGCCACTGCTGCCTTCTAGCCCGTGGCTGTACCTCTCGGAACCTTCCGCTCAGTCTCCACCAGCCACGGGCTATAAAAGGGAGGAGCGAGGAGGCTTCGGAGTTCGGGACTCAGTCATCGGCGGGGAGGCACAGCAAGCACCTTTCAATGAACAAAGGGGAGATCGGAGATGAGTGGACCCGATAGTATAACTCACCCCTCACCCCACATTCCCCTCAATACAGTTGTTTTAATCTCAAATACAGAAACCTTCAATAAGACCTGACTTTATCGATCTACCTATAGCCTGAATATATAACTCTTACATCTGTCTTACTAATGCCATGTATTATGTTTAAAGTGGCGGTTTATAGATGGCATTGCTAGTCATAAGTCGAAGTATCACAACCACAACCACACATCTATGAATCCACGTAGCTCTAGTCCGTATAAGTCGAGGACTTATTGTACTATGTTCATTTTATTTTCAGTGGTGATATACTCACACCGGGTTATATCATTTTCAAATATCGTGTGTAATGTAAACGTTGTTTGGAGGAAAGACTAAACAGATATTGACTACATTTGAAGAGAACGCAAGTTTAAATCAATTTTCTTTATTTATATAAAAAAATGTTTGGCCAAAAATAAATAAAATATAATTTATTCATAGCCATTAATTTTTATTTTCTACACATAGTAATAACAAACATTATCTAATACTTGCCGTTAGTAGAGTTGAATTTGAGCAAAGGCATTTTAAATGAAGGGCTAAATGCCAATTTCTTATCCTACTAAGCCTAGGAAATTTTGTTTTAGAATAGTTTAAATACTTTGTGTCAAAATTAAATAAACGATCTACTGCAGCAAGATTTAATTTGTTTTGTCTAAAACAGTTTTTGTTATAAAAATTATTAAAATACGAACCTTAACTCACGTCCTCTTACATCCAACCTCAAGGTGGAGATGTGGGGGACCCGAGAAAAAGCCAGTGTTTTTGCGACTTTTATTTCAAAACTTTTTGTTTGTAATTATATATCAAATATTGCTTCAGTACAAACATAACGTTTAGTGTAACTACATATTGACTTCAACAGTTGTTGCATATCTGTCAAGGACAGGCCCGCAAGGTGCTAAAGCCAGGCCTGGTATCAGGGGCAAAGTGCACCCCACCTCCTCTATGTTCTAACTGACTTCAGGGGCGGTGAAAGATTATTGGTATAGTGGTGGTAGATTAGCTTAGCAAATTAAAAAAATTGTTTTGAGGGGATTTGACCCCAAAGCTAAAGGGAGGCTTGGGGAACCTGGGCGAGTGTTTGTAGACAGGATACTTCCAAATAGTATTTGGGGTAGACATCGTATGAATTATTATTTTAAATTATACTTCTCTATAAACGATTTGGAGTAATCCTTTTCCGAACTTTTTTTTTAATTCGAATGTTCCTACAAGCTATTTAGATTTATCTTTGTCTGAAATCTTTTGGAAAATTATATGCGTATTATATAAGGCATAAGATATTTGAAGTGGTCCTCTCCCAGCAAACGTTTGATAATGGGACGCCTCTAGAAGCTATTTGAAGTAGTTTTCCCCTTAGTTTTATTTATAAAATTTGAGCTATCCAGAAGATATCTAGAGTGGGCCTCTTTCAGTAAATTTCATAAAATTGTATGCTCTCAGATGTTGTTTTGAATTTTATTCCTCTATACATTTTAGTAATTGAATGTCTCTCGAAGCTATTTGGAGTTAGTCCAATAACATTTTTCAGCTTATTATACGATAATATCAAAGGGGAGTGAAATAAATCTAGAGGGTGGCAAGTTTATTCCAATCAGGAGAATTATTTCCCAAGGAGAGAAAGCCCCTTACCTCCTCCCCTCCCCCTCATGTTATTCCACCACTACTAGACCTAGATTTGTACATTCAAAAAATCGTTGGTCACTTTTACAAAACAATGTACGCCAATTAATCCGTAACTGAACAGTGAAATGTTAGTCTTATGATAAAATACTTAAATTTAAATTGGATTTAAATCAATGACCGACTTTCTTCGCGCAACAAGTTTAATTTAAATACAAAAATAATAAACTCCGTGAAACTATCAAACAATTTGAGACAAAAGACAAGACTGTACTGAACCAATGATATTATTGTGACAAATGTCAGTAAGTTCCTCCAGAGGGAACCCCATCTAGTGGGCTGGGCGTGCACTTTTCCTTAAAATTGATAGGGATTTTATTTGATTATTATTTATGTTTTATTTAATTTAATCTATTACGTTTTTTAAAACTCTTCTTTGGATCTTGGGTTCAGGCCCCTGGGAGTCCCGACCCGGTGTCATGGTACCAATAGCCCCTCCACCTCGTGGCGGGCCTGGTCAAGGCCAAGAGTGTCCTTGAATTTAACGACAACTTTTTCTCTTCATTTAAAAAGTTTGTCACCTATTGTCGCTATGCTCATGACAGATATTCAACAACCTTTGAGGTCACCATGTGTAGAAAATTTATCTCTATGTTAGTGCTGAAGCAATATTTTGTTTATTTTGACCAAACAAAGTTTGGTTATAAAAACTGCAAAAACCCTAGTCTTGACTCTACATCCCCACCTTAAATTTAAAAGTAACTCAACCTTTATTAAGCTAAGAGATAACCACATTCATAGGTTAAATTTTATTTTAATCTACATTTTAACATATTTAATATACATGTAAATGAGTAATTTATTATAATGCAACCCACACCAGTAGGCACGCGCACGAAATCTCAAGCTCGTCTAATCTGGCTTAACAGAGATGGGGAGGTCAAGGCTCGAATCCCTACTAGATATACTGAATATTGTTTTTACTAAATTGTTTCTCACTTTCTCTCCAAGCAAATGCGGGTATATGTCCTTTAAATTCCATCTTTCTCATCCTTAGTAAATTAATGTAATAAATTATGAACAGGTATTATGATCGAATGATTTTTAAACAGTATTTTAGTAGGAAAAGCTCTTATAATTCTCGTCAGCCAAACAAATTACAATTTACCTATATTTTAATACAAAGATTACCTGCACCACAGGATACGTAGCTCAAGACAGCAGACTCGAAATAGACTGGATTGCCATTATAAGGGAAGTCGTAACTTTCAGCAAAATGCTCTGAGGGTGGTTTTTACATACTCTCTCCACGTTATTGAAGAGTCACTTCCTCATTTCTCTCAATTCCCCTCCTCATCGCTACGCTTTATAGATAAAAGTAATTAATAATGCATGTGATAAATGCATTGACTATCAAAATTAACGAGTTTCTCAAGCAAAGGTCAAACGCAATGCGATTTTAATGCCCTAAACTATACAGTCACTGGTGCAAGTATCTTTAACCCGGGTACGTGAACATTGCATGATTAAATAAAGGAAAGTTAATGGGAAACAAAAAAAAGGGGGGGTAAAGTGGAACTTGTCATTTCACTAGCTCACCGACTACAGCACCACGAGGCTACTTTAACGTTTCATGCTGAAATAATGCGAACAGAGAGTGAAAATAAATAAGGAAGAAGAGAAGTACACGTCAAGTCACCAGCTGACTACTGTAGCGTGAAAGAAATAAGAAGGTAGAGGAGAACACGTCAAGTCACCAGCTGACTAACTGTAGCGTGAAAGAAATAAGGAGGTAGATGAGAACACGTCAAGTCACCAGCTGACTACTGTAGCGTGAAAGAAATAAGGAGGTAGAGGAGAACATGTCAAGTCACCAGCTGACTACTGTAGCGGCAGACCACGGATTGTATTTGATACAAAGTGTGTTCTGACTACAAACAGAGCTGGGATATAGTAACTTAATCCTCGAATATTTTCCTCTTGCTTTAACCATGCTAGATGATAAGGAGTGAATAATTGGCCAGTCAGAAGGAAGGCATGCACGTCAGCAAAACAGAGTAACGTAGCCGAGACCTTGACCAACCGCTGGCAACTACACAATACCGCTAAATTTAGTCCATTACCATGCAGGAACAATTGAATACCTGCCTATGAGTATATTCCTTGTTTTACACCATGAGGTAATGTTTAAAGGTGAGGTATGAGGGAACGCAAGGTAAAATTCCAATTTTTTTTGTTTTTGTAGCAAAAAATATATATTTGGCCAAAATAAATAAAATATTGCTTCAGTATGTACTGTACATTTACTTTAATCTTATGCAATCATTGAATATTTGCTATGGGCACGGCGGAATTTTACCAGACGCTTTTCTTCTCATTTAAAAAGTTTCTGGTCGAACCACGCAATGTCCATGACAGTTATTCAAGAACTGTTGCGACCAATATGTCGTAGAAAATAAAAATAAACGTATCTAGTGAAGCAAAATTTTATTTATTTTAGACAAATCAATTTTTTTGTTATAAAATCTTTTAAAAAAATACTGACCTTAACTTGAGTTCCAGCCCTCCCTTAATCCCATCCTCCGACGCATCTTAAATACAATTTGGCCCTACCATAATTTGACTGTCCCTAGTTCAAACCTTACGGTAAGCACGCAGAGAGAGGCGTCAATCTCGTCTAGTCTGGTTTTTCTGTGATGGATAAATCGGAGTTTGAATCTAAGCCAGGGTTTTAGTTATATTAAATAAATTTCCCACTCGGCCTCAGCAATGATACAGGTATACTTTCTATGATAATTTATAAATTCCTCTTCCCAAACCCAATAGTTAATATATGCGGAGAGCTTGGACGAGTAGTAAGATACGTAGCACTTGAGAAAAATAATATTAATGAAGGTAGGACTAGTAGGTCATTACTATTAACAAGAGATATTTAACATGCGAGTTCTTAGCAGACCAATTATATCAACACATCTCACAAATAAACTTATTATATAACAGATAGATAATCCAATCCCCTGACTGTCAATTTATCACTATACAGGGAGTAGAGTAAAAATGGGGGGGGGGGGG